>JAQZBX010004499.1:0-59970 GCA_029593785.1 Cabassous unicinctus | reverse complement strand
TTTCATTTATTTCTGTTCTAATCTTTATTGTTTCTTTCCTTCTGCTTGCTTTGGGATTGGTTTGCTGTTCTTTTTCTAGTTTCTGTAGTTGTTCTGTTAAATCTTTGAGTTTAACTCTTTATTCTTCTTTAATGTACATATGTAAGGTTATAAATTTCCCTCTCAAGACTGCCTTCCCTGTATCCCAGAAATTTTGATAAGCTGTATTCTCATTTTCATTTGTCTCAATATATTTGCTGATTTCATTTGCAATTTCCTTTTTGATGCATTGATTATTCAGGAGTGTGTTTTTTAGCCTCCGTACATCTGCGAATTTACTTTTTTCCTGTCTATTATTGATTTCCAGTTTCATTACAATGTGATCTGAGAAAGTGCTTTGTATAATTTCAGTCTTTTTATATTTGTTGAGAGCTGCATTGTGCCCTAACAGGTGGTCTATCCTGGAGAAAGATACATGGGCACTTGAGAAGAATGTATAACCTGCTGAGTTTTGATGCACTGTTTTGTATATGTCTGTTAGGTCTAACTTGTTTATCATATTTTCAAGTTCTCTGTTTCCTTGTTGATCTTCTGTCTAGTTCTATCTAATGATGTGGGTGGGGTGTTGAAGTCTCCAATGATTAGTGTAGAGATGTCTATTTCTCACTTCAGTTTTGCTAAAGTTTGCCTCATGTATTTTGGGGTACCTTGTTTAGGTGAATAGATACTTATGACTGTTACATCTTCCTGGTGGATTGTCCCTTTTATTAATAAATAATGGCCTTCTATATCTCTTACAACTTTTTGCATTTAAAATCTTCTTTGTCTGATATTAGTATAGGTATCCCTGCTCTTTTTTGGTTACTATTTGCATGGAGCATTTTTTACCAACCTTTCACTTTCAGCCATTTTGTATACCTGGGTCTAAGGTGAATTTCTTTTATGCAGCATATGGATGGCTCATGTTTTTTAATCCATTCTGTCAGCCTTTTTATTTTGATTGGGTCTTTTAATTCCATTCACATTCAATGATATTACTGAAAAGGCACTATTTACTTCAAAACTTTTTTTTTAATCTCATATGTCAAATATTTTTGCCTTTTTTTTCTCTTTTGGTTATTCTTTTCACTATTTTTTCTCTATACTCTCTTCCAAGCCTGTTTCTCTAACCTTTTATTTCAGGTTTTAAGGCTTCCTTTAAAATTTCCTGCAAAGGTGGATTCTTTTTTGAAAACTCTCTTAGTTTCTTTTTTTTTATGTGTGAATATTTTATACTCAAATTTATATTTCAAGGACAATTTTGCAGGATAAAAGTTCTCAGCTGGGAGTTTTTCTTTTTCAGTATCCTAATTTTATCATGCCACACTCTTCGACCTTCATGGTTTCTGAAGAGAAATCTGCACTAAGTCTTATTGGACATGTCTTGTATGTGATGGTTCGCTCCTTCCTTGCTGCTCTGAGAATTTTCTCTTCACCTTTGTCATTTGAGAATTTGAGTAGTATGTGTCTTGGGTAGGTCTCTTTGGATTTATTCTGATCAGGGTATGATGTGCTTCTTGGGCATATAAATTCATTTCTTTCCTAAGCATTCAGAAATTTTCAACAATTATTTCCTCAGATATTCTTTCTGCCCTGTTCCCCTTCTCTTCTCCTTCTGGAACACCCATGACATGTTTATTGTTTTATTTTGTGTTGTCATTCAACTCTCTGAGCCCCTGCTCAATTTTTTCCATTCTTTTCTCCTTGTCTCCAATTTTACCTGTTCTGTCTTCAGTATCATTTTTTCTTTCTTCTATCATTTCAAATCTGCTGGTGTATGCCTCTATTTTGTTTTTTTATCTCACCTATTGTGTCTTTAATTCCCACAAGCTCTGTTACTTTTCTGTTCAGTATTTCAAATTCTTCTTTGTGCTTGCTCAATACTTTCTTGATGGTATTTATGTCTTTAACCATGTTGTCTTTTAACGCATTAATATGCATTTGGAAATTTGTGCACTTCTTGCTGATTAGTTCTCTCAAAACTGTGCCTCTTAAGGGGCTTTGATATATTACTTTTCTTGGACCATGTCTTCTATTTTCTTAGTATGGTTAATAATTTTTGCTGATGGCTAGACATCTGATTTGGATATAGTTTACACAGATGCTCAATTTCTTTCTGTTTCGTAGGGACAGTGGCAAGAGGCTATGTGTTACCACTGCTATTGATTCTTCACTCAAACTGGATTGTTAGTATTGTTCTGCTGGTTGATCAAAACTGGGCACTGGACTTAGTAATTGGTTGTAGTCTTGCTTACTAGAGCCTTGGGGAAGGAGGTTATAGAAGTCAGAATCAGCCTTTTCTACTTATTTTTAATTTTCTCACCTGCACTTTCTTGTTCTGCCAGCAGATGGTGATCCTTGGCAGCTCTTAGTTCATTGTCTGGTTGGAGAGTATTTGTTGCAATAAAGACTGGATCAGTGTGATACAGCTTCCTGTCTGGAGGCTAGGAATCTTGTAATTCAAACTTTCTCTGAGACTGTTCTCCAGCCATCTCTGACAGCCCCCTCCCTTTACCTGGCTAGGAAATATTTCCATTCCCCTCTGCAGCCTAAACAATCAGTCCCAGCTAGAAGAAAAGTAGATTGTGAGCATTGGATTTCTCCAGTACTTCCCAGTCTCCCAGGGCAAAACACATTGTGGTACCACCCAGCCTGGAAGGGCTCCTGGGACACAGCAGACCAAATTTGTGGGAAAGAAGATGAGTCAGTCTTAGACTTTGTTCCTCTCTCTCCTCTTTTCTGGGGTGGTAGATCCCTGGAGCCCCCTTTGTCTGTTGTGGCAGGCCCAGAGGCCTGAAAATTCTGAAGTGTCTTTAGTATGGGGTATGGTGCTGGCAACAGCAGCTGCTGGTTTCAACTCATAGTTCTGTTATTGGGATTTCCCTCCTTTGTCCCTCTCTCTTCTGGGCAGTGTCCAGCCATTACCTGGTGTCCTCAATCCTAGAAGATCTTTTTCTGGGCTGTTTCAGCCTGTCTTCTAGCTATTTTTCTGGTGGAGAAGAGAGTCCTTCGTCTTTCTAGTCCACCATCTTCCCAGAAGTCTATCAGCATTCTCAATAATGTTAAATACCCTGCATGATCTAACTCCCACAACAGCCTCCTTCTCAAGTCTCTTCTTTGGCCATGCTTCAAACTTCACTCAGGTTTTCTCTGCTTCAACAACAGCATTGCTCGTTTTTTCTCTAACTTACCCTTGGTCTTCCTGAAAATAGAGTGCTGACAAAGTTAATTCCACTGACTCTCTAAAATACAGCCTCTAATTCCACCCCTAAAATCCACATCTGCTTAATTTTCTTCTAGGCTATTCTTCTGGTAGCCATCTCTAACTTTCTTATAGAGTTGTAAAATGCTAATTTTATTAATTATTTTGCAAATATCAGTCTTTTCCCATCCTTCATGTACCAAGTTAAGTTAGAGGTAAGATTAAGAGGCTCCACATTGATTATTCTTTCAGACTTGTCTCCTTTTACTCTTTCTATTTTCGTATGACTCATATGCATTTATTGTTTTCACCTTAAATGCCACTTCCTCAGAAGACATGCCAGTAAGCTTGAATTGGGGGTGGGGGGGTGGGGGAGCATAAACCCATATGGGGAGACAGACCCACCCCTCATCCACTAAGATGTAAACTGATCAAAGATAGTGGTCAAAACTTATAAAGCCCTCTTCTACCTCTACCTGAGACTCCAGAGTAGGTAAAGCAACTCCTCTGCAGAGAACTTCCACTCTCTTAGCTTCTGGGCAGAGGTGCTGTGGTGGTGAAGGTTTAAAACCAAACTGTAAAGAGTATGGCTTGGACTTACTTTGACCCTCAAGTTCTTCAGGGCCATAATAATAGTAAGAATCAGAAAAGGTTGCCATTGGGAACTGAATGATCACTTCAAGCCCACAAGGTCTTGATCACTAAGAAACAGCTGCAAGTCATCCTCAGGATCTGTTCATAACTCCCCCTCCTTTCAGGGCCATTGACCCTCTGCCACACCTTTCCTGCCTTACACCAGAGAATCCCCAATCATCACAGGACAAGTCTTCCATCCAGGGTTGTTGGTTTGTCCACCCTGCCCACATGTGGCTGTGTGGCTCCTACATGGCATCCAGGCAGTGTGGATGAAACACCCTCTCTAGGTAATCTCAACATGCTGAAGGAAGGGGCAAGGTGAGGCTTCCCTGAGCATAAGCTTTCTGAGCCTCTGGCTTGACCACTATCCTGTCTTCTCTGACTTTCAGAAACTCTAGTGAAACATGCAGGTTCTTGGGATTCTGCTGAGATTTGTGGAGTCACAATGGAGGTGGTTGTCCCTTGTTAATTAAATTTGCAACACTTGGGAATTTGCCATGATCTATAAAGAATTATTTTTGGAGAGTCTTAGGGAAGGATCAAGCAGCCTACATTGCTAGCCTTTAAACATCACCTCATCCTCCAAGTTATATTGCCTTTAGAAATAACATTTCTGTTTTACAGATAAGCATGTGTATTAGTCAGGGTTCTCTCAGGAAACAGAATCAACAGGATATATCAGTCAATAATATGAGATTCTGTAAGAGTCTCTCATGCAACCATGGGGATGCACAAGTCCAAGTTCCAGAGGCACGATGCAAACCAGGGGCACTGATGAAAGTCCAATGAAAGGTCCTTGATGAGTTTCTGAGAGAAGTTGGCTGTACAAAGAAGAGCTGGGAAATTCCCTCTGAATGTTGAAATAAGTTCCCCTTTTAAGGCATTCAACTGATTAGATAAAAGCGTCATCCATTGCTGATGCAATCTCCCTGATTGATGCAGATGTAAAGAGCCATCCATGCAGTAAACTCACTGGCGACTGAAGTCCATAAATGCTCTCATATTACAATTAGCCCAGTGCTTGCTTGACCAAACACCTGGACACAATTATCTGGCTGAGTTGAAAAAGTAGCCTAACCATCATAGTCCACCCCTTGTCAACTTGGCACTCATACATATTACCCTAAACCATACTTAGTCTCTAAGTAAAAACAATAACAGACAAGCATACATATATAATTCTGCCTAACAATGTTCAACACACCTGCATACAACCAGAAATACATTAATTCCCTACAGAATATGATGCAAATCCTTGGGTAATATTCACTCTTAAACTTGACATCCTTAATTATTATGACATGAAATTAATATAATTTTTCATATGATAGGGGAAAAGGTTGGGGAAGAAAACAAAGAACTTCATTTTGTGTACATATACAATCACACTCATAATAAAACATGGAAGAAGGGTTCATGACTATTACAGTCCTCGTTTCTGTAACTGGTCACATGGCTGAAGTTCATATTTATCACTACCTTCTTCCACTACCTAGTCCATGTTCCTGTTACCCTCAGCAAGCACTTCAGCTGGCCATGGTTCTTTGCCTGGCAGGGTGACCCAAACTATAATTCCCAAAGATTCTGGGCCATTATTAGTCCTGCTTGAGTTGGTTTGTTGCAATTTTCCATTGACTTTAATCACAGGGCATAGCTGGTACCAAGCTGTATTAAGTCAGGGTTCTCTCAGGAAACAGAATCAACAGGATATACCTGTTAATAATATGAGATTCTATAAGAGTCTCTCATGCAACTGTAGGGATGCACAAGTCCAGGTTCCACAAACAGGATGCAAACCAGGGTTTCCAATGAAAGTCCAATGAAAGGTCCTTGATGAGTTTCTGAGAGAAGTTGCCTGTCCAAAGATGAGCTGGGGAATCCTCTCTGAATGTTGATATCAGTTCCCATTTTAAGGCATTCAGCTAATTGCATAAAAGCATCAACCATTGCTGATGCAATCTTTCTGTTTGTTGCAGATGCAATCAGCCATCCATGCAGTAAACTCACTGGTGACTGAAGTCCATAAATGCTCTTGTATTATAATTAGCCCAGTACTTGCTTGCCAAAACACCTGGACACAATTACCTGGCTGATTTGACACATTAGACTAACCCTCAGAACGTGTTTGGTCCCACACATGTTATGTTTCATCCAAGGGCACAACAGTTGAATCTGAGAGCTAGGAATCTACCACAGATGTAGGTTATTTGCCAAACATTTATTGAGACTCCATTATGCAATAGGTGTGAGAATAGGAGCTGATACTACAATTTTGAGTAAATGAAGGGGAGCATTCAAATCATGAAGTCTACACTCCTGCGAGGTGTTGGATACATTAACCAAAGTTATAAATAGTCTCAAAGTTGTGACAAACCATGTGAAATGTTGACTACCAAGGAAGGTCCTTAGAGACACAGTGCACAAGTTATTTACTGGGCAACAGTCATGTGGCACTCTCTGTCTAGTAAGTATCAAAATTCCAGATTTTCAGAAGGAAAGCAGGTGTTCAGCATACATCACATTGTTTATACAAAGAGGTTAGGTACAGTGAGCTGTTCCTAGCAGGGAATGGTGGGAACCTTTCCTACATCCAAGTTCCCAGATACCAGCTAAGGGACAATGCTGAAAGCAGGGCTTTTAAAGACAGCAATCTCCAGCCGGCTATGATAACGATTTCCTGCACAGTGTGAGTTATTGACCATCTGTTCTGTGTCAGGAACTTTAGCATACTCCTTATGTGTATTTTCTCATTTAATGCTTCAAACTTTCTAAAATGGAAATCAAAGCTCAAAGAAAGTAAGAGGGTCAAGGAGATATACCCAGTTAAGTAGCAGCTTTAGTAGGAAAACTTACTTCTATCAGAGCTGCTGCTTCTCAACTTGTGTTGTACATATTTACATTATCATAAAGAGTGGTGGAATGAAAAAATCCCACCTTTCTATGTTAGACTATTTAGATATACTAACAATTTTGAAATTTCTGGTAAAATAAGACAGTTATGAGGTGCTTTACATAAGTTTAAAAGACTGCTTTGTGTTTTATGGGAGTACAAAGAAAGGTTAATAAGCTTAATGACTTAGTTACATGCCAGTGGTTTTACCAGTTAGTTTTCCAACTTTGAATAAGCCAATTCAAATTTTTCTTAATTGAACTTAACACTGTAATTGATGATACTGACTCCATAATCTCAGTGTTTGGGATGTAACCTTACTTGCAAGCTAGTAAGTAAGCTTGCTAATGTTTTGTGGTATCTGGCAAAAGATATAAGACTCTTGGGTCAGAGACAAAGTACTTTGCTAACTCACAGCACAACACGCAGCATGAGCATCATCTTCAGCTTGGCTCTCCACATATCCCAAGTCCCACCAAAGTGATATGAAAGGACCCATGTAGATGCTGTGCACAGAGTGAGTTGTGTCACAGGCAAGGAAAGCTGAGCTTGAGGAAAACACTTTGATAGCAAGCTTGCTCTTTGTCACAGAAGGAGATTTTACTTTATCTTCCAAGGATGTTCCCAGCCATCACAACCTTGGGAAATGGCCTAGGTAAAGAACTGTTAGGGTCCTGCATTCTTTGCATACCCAGCAAGACATGCAGGTACCCTCAGTGCCTCTGGCAGATTGTCTTTTCCAGCATTAACTCATAAAGTTGTAAATGTTTGAGGAGAAAAAGTGACTGCATGGAAGGCACTTAAGACAGTCCCTGACCCATAACTTTACCAGGGAAAGTGACTTTTGACTTATGTCGCCAAAATGCATCAGAATTCAACCTTAGGAAACCAGTGAGGAAAGGGTCATCTAGGCATACAGACTAATATTTGGAGAGATGTTTAACATATAAGGGTCTGTAAAAAAATTGCTGAGCCATGCCATATCAGATGGAGTATAGATCAGAGCTGTGCACCAGTCTAGGTTGAAGAATCCATCTTGAGCACATGCTATACAGCAGGGGCTTGCTGAGCCTGGGACATCAAGGAAATCAATGTGACTGGAGGAAAGTAAGTGAGGGGAAAAGTAGGAGCAGTGAGGTCAGGTAGGCAGGTCTGGTGGGTGTGGGAGAAGGGCCAGATCTTATAGGGCCAAGTGTACTGTTTATAGACTTGGGTTCTTCCTCGTAAATCAGAGTACTTGAGTCTTTTGAGTGGAAAAGTAACTTAGACATTTATTTTAAAGGCTCTCTTCCTTCTAACTGCAGTGGCCTCTTGCTGTGCCCAGAACATAGTGGGCATGCTTCCTCTTTAAATTCTATTTTAAGAATTTTACATGTGGAATTTTGAAGTTTCACTTTGCTTCCTGCATTTTTACATTTTGATATTTCTTCATCGTGGATTTCTTGCATTAATTTTGGTTTTTAAAAAATATTGCCTTAAAATATCATTTGTCTTGATTACTGAGTTTTTTGGTACCCCCTTAAATTTTGCATCCATGTCCAATGCCTCATTTCCTTCACCCCAATCCCATACCTGGGATTCAGCACATGGATAATAGATAGAGTCATCTCTTCAAGGGCAGTGATTCTGGACACATAAAAATCTTGTTTGAAACATATTTTAAACAACATGTTTCAAACATGTTTGAAACAACATGCCCAGCCCCCAAACCCCTCCCCCTCCCTGTCTCTGTGCTCTCTCTTTCTTGTGGTTCTGCTTCCCACTTATCCCTTTCCCTCCTCTCTTGCCAAGGACTACCAGGAACAGACCTGACTTTAAATGGTGGGGTTTATTACTTATAGCTGAGGAGAAAACTCACCATGGGGGAACTCTGGAGCCTGCCAGTAAGAGGGTATTAGAAAATACTGTATGATTTCTGTTGCTTTTATTGATTTGAGGGAAAGTTTAAGGAGGTGGGGATTTGCTCTGATTGGATGTTGTCAAAAAGTAAGATAATTCTTTGTTTGTATCTTAAAAAATGTTATGGATGAAGGGACATAAGACTGAGACTGAAGCTATAATCAGTAAAATAACAGCGGTCACTGATAGAAGCCAGAAAAAATTGATACTTGGTCATTTAGTGTTTTGCACAATATTCATGTTTTGTCTGTGTTCAGAAATAATTACAGAGTGGACTTGTGTTTATCTTGATCCATCCCAGTGACAGAATGGCCTTGTACAACGTTGATGGGCTGAGAAATAGTTTTTGTTCAACAAGAGAACAGCAAGATCTATCTGATAATACCAAGCTAACTCCCATAAGTCAGGGGCCAAATCTCTGTCTCATCCCAAACACATCCAAAGGATCAAACAGCAGGAAAATGAGAAAAAATTACTGTTATGTGCCCTGCTGCCTAGCATTCTGTGGAGAAGGAAAATGGGGGAAGAAGCACAGATAGAAAGTAAAAAGAGAGCAAAGTACTGAGACTTAGAGACTGCAGACATCAGAGGGGGCAGGAATAAGAAATTGAAGCTGAAACAGTTATTCAAAGTACAATTTGAGACTAGTAGAGAAGGTTAAGTTCCAGAACTTTTAGATAATTAAAATGTTTAATGGAAATGGAAGCAACCATCATGGAGAATTGTCTGAAAAGTATGGTAGAGGTGAAAGCTTGATTGTATAGAGTTTATGATTATAGATCTTCAAAATGTTTAATGCAGTAGATGCTATCAAAGTTGAACAACTGAATCATGTCAGTTTTCACAGCATGCACGATGAAATTCCTTCTGTCTCCTATATGTCATTGTGATAAATCTAGTTTAGAACCTCACCAGGAAATCTGTACTGACACCCTCTTCCTCACCACACTTCCCTTCCTCTGGGAATCATTCCTTGACTCCTTGCCAAAAAAAAATGGATCTCTGTTACACCAGCACAGAGCTCTGCTTCCCAGCTCCTCAAGGCAGGAGGAAGTGACTTTTATGGAACTGGTGGTTGTTAAAGTCTGTCCCCTCATAAGACTGGAAGTCCCCTAAGGGTAGATATTGTGACCTGCATTTCCTTGAGCATGGTTCCTAACAGCCTAGCACAACCACTTCTTAGAATTGATCCTCAACAAATATTTGTTGAATAAATTCATTTAAAAAAATAGTTCCAGGTATCATTTGCAATTTGTTCTCTATCTAACAATGCTAAACTCCAGTAAAATCATTGAAGAAATACTGAAATATTTTGAGGATTAAAGAATGAACAGTACCTAAGTGGCCCAGTGCAGTGCCCTCAAGACCTATTCATATCCTTCCACATCCCTCCACTCACATACCAGTCAGGCAAAATCAACTTTACCCAGGCACACTGGCCAGAGATTCCCAAAATTGTCTTCAGGTTAGAATCTTCTGGGAAGTTTTATCAAGGGCAGTTTTGTTGTATACCATCCAGAAACATAGATCCATTAGATCTATGGAAAGACCCAGAAGTATAAGAGAAAGATCTTCCCAGGACGCCCACTGGAAACAAAGTATAAAGCACAGAGCTTTGTAGGTCACCCAAATCTAAGTTCAGTGTCACTGCTTTTAAATATTTCTATATCTGGCACCCAAATGGCCTATTTCCTTCAAGGGATGTCAGTGCTTTTTATTCTGACATATTCTGTAAGTCTTAGATTTGTGTGGACTGGGTGATATTAGCCATAGGAACATGTACAACCAAAAGGCGGAGATGAGGTAGTTCCTCTCTGGGAGGGGAGGGGAATTACCCTCATGAGATGCCTGCTCACTGAACTTGGGTGCTGAGCAAAGGGTCCTCTCTAAGGTGTCATCTGCACTGACCTATGGGACATTAAACCCATAATTTTACTAAATTAGTGTAAAATTCTCAGAGCATACCCTTGATATGGATATTTTATTCCTAGTTCAAAGAGGAATATACTAGGAATCAAATAGTTAAGTGAGGGAGAACAATACCTCAAACCTGGGCCTGCCTAACTCAAGAACCTCAAGCACAAACAATTTATGATCCTTCTTTCCAAGTTGGTCTCTCTTGTCCTTATCACTTACAAGGGTTTTTAGTACCAGGTCCCAGCTTCTTGCCCAAAGGCAAGAAGAGATTGTTAAATCTCTCCCTGCCTCTCTGGTTCCCCAAACACCCACAGTACCTTTATAGAAACCTTATAGAGACCATACAGAGGTCAGAAATGGATATCTAAGCTATGGAAACAAAAGACAGTAGATGTGATAGTTGAACACCTGTAAGGGAGTAAAGGAAGTAGGATTGAGCAGAGGAGAATTTGACCTGTATTGTAACACATTTACAACAGAGGCCTCAGGAGATCTTATTGGGTGCCCTGGAACTGGGATAGCACTTCTGAGGTGTCCCAAGTTAACACAAGGGGACCTTTATGACTCTTCATCAACCTATCATTAGCTGTGGCTGTACCCAGGAGAGTTGTAACTGGGCAAGGGAGCTCCCAATAATCCTGGCAGCAGGGAGAATGAGGGCATTTTCCTGAAGGGGGTACTGGGTAGTGCACCACTGCATCCACTACAGCTTCCAACAGAAAATAAAGTAGGTAGGGAGGAGAGATACAGGCAATTATGTGAGCCATCCAAATAAAACAGGAGATAGGTAGGTAGTTTCCCTAAGAAATACAAGTGCTTCAGGCCCTTGATCACTTATTCTCCTTCAGAGTAAATGTGTGGTTAGGAGTTAATTCTGAAATCACAAATTCACCCTTAAGCACCCACATGTTTTGGCACACTGAGAGGGTATTGGAGGCATTTCTCCCAGGGCTGAGGCACATCGAGAATATGTTTCTATGAAGCAATTGACAGAAGCAAGGGCCAGTTAGTATGGAGCCAAGTTAAGAATTTGGGGTTTTGACCTAAGAACAAAGGAAAGCAGTTGGCAGATTTTAAGCAAGATGATGTCAGGAAAAGCAATGTGTTTTGAGAAGATCTCTAGCTATATTTTAGAGAACAGCTTGTTTGAGTTGGATGGATGAGGTAGGATAAATGGTACCTGCCAAATTGTGTTGTTAGGAGGCTCTAATTTTTTGCTGTCCCGAACCAGTTGTAATGAGATTAGAATTGGATATAAAGGCATTAGTAAATGATTGGATTTAGAAGGGAAGGGGAAGGGAGGAATATTCCTAGTCAAGGATAGAGCAAGCATTGGGGGAGAGCAGGTTTGGATGGAAGTTAAGTTCAGTTTGGACATGTGGTATATTTCCTGTCATTAAGAGATTGAAGCTGAAATGTCTAGTTGGCAGTTGGATTCACTGCTTTGAAGTTTAGGAGAGAATTTGACCTAAAAATCCTGACTTGGCACACTTTAAAAGAGATAAGGTAGGTGAGCATTTTAAATTGGCTGACATTACCTATGTAGTCCATTGAGAAAAATGCCTTCTGCATTCTATAAGGTGCCTTCATTTATTGTTTACAAATCTGATAGATAAAACCATTTTAAATGTTTAATATTCAGAGAGTTTTTCCTGTCAGTCTTCATTCTGTTGGAAAAAGAAAAATAACAACGATCCAACCAACCAACCAAAAAACCCTCAGGTTATCTCTCAACATAGGTTCTCCCTGTTACATTAGTAATAATCATATCCTTTTTTCGTTGCATGGGACTTTATCCAGATAATATTAATCAATAGGGCAGGAGAAAGAATTGTTTCCTTTTATTGCATATTCTAGGTCAGTAGTCCTCAAGAATTTGCATTTTTACTAAAATAGTGTATGTTTCTAATATTGCTGGTTTAGAGACCATACTTTGAGATCATCTGTTCCAGACTATATTGCTTAGAAAAATTATCCTTATTGTATATTATTCACACCTTCATATCCCACTCCACTAAAACTGGTGTAATTTCAACAATAATCAAGGTTTCCAATATTAGATAATATTAAATTTAGTAAATTTCTTAATTATAGTAAGGATATTGTTATGAAAGAGACCACCCTATTTTAAGTCCAGTAAAGCTGAAGTATTTAGCAGTAGAGTGCCATGGTGTCAGAAGGGGCAAAATGACCCACAAACATGAGAAAGACAACTTTAGTTACTCAAAAGCTTGACAAATCTCTCGGAGATTTCTATGAACGACTTTGTGAGGACCTCAGAATCTACAACCTTTTTGACCCAGAAGCTCCGGAAAACCAGAGGATGGTGAATGCTGCCTTTCTTGCACAGGCAGCAATGGACATTAAAAGAAAGCTCCAAAAATTAGAATGGTTTGTGGGGATGAACATCTCTCAACTCCTGGAAGTCGCCAACAAAGTATTCATCAATCGAGATGAAGCCGCTGAACCAGAAGCCAAGAAGCAAATAAAACATCAGGCCTCCCTACTAGCAGCAGCCTTGGGAAATCCTGATCCCACCAGATGATAAGGGCCACCTCAAAAAGGGAGGACAAGCAGCAGAAGGGTGCCCCTGGCCAGAGACCAATGTGCCTACTGCAATGAAAGTGGACACTGGAAAAATGAGTGCCCCCAAAAGACTCAGGTACATAGAGGGAACCTCCCTAAAGGGAAATACTGACCTGAGGCCCAAGACCAGCTAATCGGGCTGGTAGGGCTCAACCCTGAATAGGGGCAACCGGGCTCACTGGAACTTGTCCCCCACGAGCCCATGGTCAAACTACAAGTCGGGGGCCAGTCAATTACTTTCATGGTGGATACTGGCACTGAATATTCTGGGGTCACAACCCCCATAGCCCCCTTTAGCTGAAAAACTACTAATATCATAGGAGTGACTGGAGACCAGTCAAGTCAACGGCCTTTTTGCCAGTCAAGAACTTGCCAGCTTGGTAGCCATGAAATGACCCATGAATTTCTGTACCTGCCTGAACGTCCAGTTCCCCTACTTGGTAGGGACCTCTTAATCAAACTGGGAGCCCAGATTACCTTCAAGCCTGAAGGACCAGCAAGCGTAAGCCTTGGGACCAGCCTCGCTCTTGTCACCACTGTACCTTGAAGTGAAGAATGGACACTTCATGTGGAAGAAAGTTCAGATCACAATCTGGAAAAACTGCTGGAACTTTTATCCCAGGTTTAGGCATAAAAAACCCCACCGGGAATGGCATGGAACCATACACCCGTCATCATCGACCTGAAGCCTGGAGCGGTCCCAGACCAGTAGAGGCAGTATCAGATCCCCTGTGAAGCACAATTGGGCAAGGTCAAACACATAGATTGCCTGAGGAAAGAAGGACTTCTAATTGAGTGCCAGTCACCCTGGAACACCCCATTATTACCAGTAGAAAAGCCAGATGGGACCAGTGCAGGATTTACAAGCCATTAATAGTGCCACTCTCACCTTACATCAGGTTGTTCCCAACCTGTACACTTTGCTAGGACAGCTGCCACCTGAAGCCACATGGTTCACTTGCCTGAACCTGAAAAACACCTTCTTCTGTTTGAGGTTGGCCCCCCCAAGCCAGCCTCTGTTTGTCTTTGAATGGGAAGATCCCAAAACCTAGCAGAAAACTCATCTAACATGGATCCCGGCTCCCATAAGCCTTCAAAACCTCCCCTACCCTTTTAAGGGAAGCCTTGGCAGCAGATCTGGACACCTACCCCCAGGAAGACTGCAGGTGTACCCTCTTGCAATACGTAGATGACCTCCTACTTGCCAATGAGATGGAAGAGGACTGCTGGAGAGGGACCCAGACTCCCCTACAACGTCTAACACAGGCTGGGTACAAAGTGTCTTGGAGAAAGGCCCAGATCTGTAAAGAGCAGGTCAAGTACCTGGGGTTCAGCATCACACAAGGGCACTGGCCACTCAGACCCAAATGAAAGAAAGTGATCCACACCATCCTTACCCCCACCACTAAAAGAAAGCTTCGCGAGTTCCTCAGGGCTACAGAGTTCTGCCGCATCTGGATTCCCGGGTTTGCAGCCATGACCAAACCCCTTTACGAAGTTCTGGTGGGTCCAGAAAAAGAGCCTCTTGCCTGGGGAGAAGATCAACAAGGGACCTTTCAAAACATTAAACAACACTTTGGCCGAGCCCCTAGCTTGGGGCTCCCGTATGTAATTGAAACTTTAACCTCTTCATGGATGAAAAGAACAAAGTAGCATTGGGGGTTCTCACACAAACAGTCAGCCCCTGACAAAAACCCATCGTATACCTATCTAAGCATGGCTGCAGGGTAGCCACCCTGCCTGAAATCCCTGGCAGCAACCGTAACCCTCATCCAAGAATTTGACAAATTAACTCCCGGACAGGCAATTCATATTATGGTGCCACATGCAGTCACTGCCCTAATGAACTCACATGGGCATCAGTGGATATCGAATCCCCAGCTCGCACATTACCAAGGTTTACTCTGTGAAAACCCCAGTGACAATAGAAACAGTGTGCAGTCTAAACCTGACACCTTTGCCAGATGAGGAAGGGGCCCCTGAGCATGACTGTGTTTAAGTGAATGAGGAAGTTTACTCCAGTCACCCCGACCTCCAAGAAAACTGTTCCCTTCCCCAGATCAGACATTCTTTACAGATGGGAGCAGTCTTGTTAAAAATGGGGAAAAGCTTTCTGGATATGCAGTAACCACTACCGATTGGGTGGTGGAAGCATCATCTTTACCACGGGGATGGTCTGCACAATGAGCAGAATTCTGGGCACTGGTCTGAGCCCTGGAGCTAGCCTGCCAGACAAGTGGTAAACATTTACACTGACTCTAAGTATGCATTTGCTACCATTCATGTCCATGGGGCAATTTGTAAAGAAAGAGGTTTCCTAACCTCAGGGGGAGAGGAAATCAAAAACAAAGAAGAAATCCTCCAACTGTTAGAAGCAATCTGGAAACCAGACAAAGTCACCATCAGCCACTGCTGGGGACATCAGAAAGGAATGGACATGATCAGTCCCTTCTATTCAAACCTATATGTGAGGCTGGGGTTTGTAGGTGTACTTCCAGAGACTGGAGCCTCTGGCCTGCCTGTGTGCCAGCTGTGCCTAGAATCTCGGTGGAGCTGCAACTCCTACTCTACAGCTCAATGCACTCACCCAAGTCACCTGGTGAGGAGATGACGATGATGGACAAGGGCCATCCCAGAGAATGGAGAGAGCCTGCAGCTGAAGGCAGGCTAATCGCATCCACCGTATCCTTGGGATGTAAGCCCACTCTGACTTGGAGATGGAGCGGACATCACCATTCCAGTCCCCTCAGGATTGGGGGAAGAGTTATGGACTAGAGTGGACTTAATGGTATTCTGTTGTAGACATATTGGGATTCAAGCAATGGAAGAAATTATAACAGTGAGGTGAAACCAGTGGCCATTAAACGCTTTCCGGGTGGGGAGGGGAAGGGCAGTTGTAATAAATGGGCTTTTTCAGGACTTGGGGATTGTCCTGAGTGATGTCGTGGTGACGGATATAGGCCATTTTATATCAGCATATACCATGCAGAACTGTGTGGGAGAGAGTGTGGTCTACGATGTGAACTGTGGTCTATGCTTAGTGGCAAAGCCCCAGGATGTGTATATCCATTGCAGGTGATGTGCCACACTAATGAAAGTTGTTTATGTGAGATGTTATGGGGGGTATGGGAGGTGGAGATCATGGGAATCCCTGTAATTTTTGTGTAATATTTATGTAATCTAAGCATCTTTTAAAATATATATGAAAAAAATAATAACATTTATGTAAGCAAATGCACATATATGCATATATATCTATATATCATTTTACAAATATTGGTTTGTATTGTGAAAAATTTGATTTTTACCCACAATAAAAATTAAAAAAAAGAAAGGAATGGACATGGTCATTCAAGGAAACAGACTAGCTGACAAAGCAGATCAGCAAGCAGCTGAAGAAACCCATGGAATTAGGAGTCCCAGAATTGACACCGCAGCTGTCCCTCTTAGGAAAAGCGACTAATCAACTAAGCTATACCCCTGAAGAACAGGAATGGGCTAACAGAGAAGGGATAAGCCGAACCCCCAAGGGAACTTGGCTGATCCCAGATGACCGTATTTTTGTCTGAAAAGGAGCTGCTCATGCCCTTATCCAGCGGTGCCTCCAACTCACCCACTTAGGGAAAACTGCGCTAGAAGTCTTGCTTTGGAGATACTACTAAATAGCTCGACTAGCTTCTCTCTGGCCACAATCAGCAGCCAGTGCCAACTTTGTGCCAAAAACAACCATTTGCAGGGCCCCCGTGCTCTGGCAGTTGTCTAGCACATGTGGATGGCCCCCTTTGAAGATCTCACAGTAGACTTCACAGAAGTAAAACCAAGTCGGGGGTACAAATATCTATTGGTCATGATATGTACTTTTTCAGGTTGGGTCAAAGATTTCCCCACTTGCACCAAAAGGCAAGAGAAGTGACTAAAGCTTTACTTAGAGAAATCATTCCATGACACAGGCTGCCACTGTCTTTTGAAAGTGACAATGGCCTAGCTTTCATGGCTGCTGTAGTCAAGGGGTTGCAAAAATGTAAGGAATCAAGTGGAAACTCCATACTGCTTACAAGCCCCAGAATTCAGGGAAATTTGAATGCATGAATTGAACCCTCAAAGCCACCCTAGCCAAATTATGCCAAGAAACTGGTATCCCCTGGGTAGACTTACTTCCCTTGATCCTTCTCTGAGTTAGGTGCACCCCAGGACCCACAGGCTATTCACCCTTTGAATTTCTATTTTGGCAGCCACCCCCAATTATCTGTGCCTTCAAAGAAAATCTCAGTCTTCTGGGGGAGGCTAGCCAAGATTCCATTCTCCAGCAGCTGGGGAAAACTCTAGCTGAAATACATAAAACTGTCTTGTCCTGGAATCTCATCGCCCTGGGACAGCTGGTGCATCCCCACTGGCCAGGGCACCTAGTCTGGGTCAAAGACTGGAAAAAAGAACCCCTTCGGCCTTCCTGGACAGGTCCACATACTGTGATCCTTGTAAATCCTAATACTCTTAAAGTTGGAGGCATCGTACCTTGGATCCATTAATCCTGGGTCAAGAAGTCACACCCCAAAAAAGAGCAGGACAGCTAGACTGCCCAATCCATACCCAGCAACTCCTTGAGATTGCAAGTTGCCTGGGATCCCCAAGCACTGACTTCATCAAACACCTGCTAAATGGACTCCTGCTCCTGGTGGATCCTGTGCTTATATGGCCTGCTCACCTCATTATTTGGAGTTGTATTCACTGCTGTGGCCCATGCAGACTGGACTGTGGTGAATAGAGCCCTAATTGCAATTGCTTACTGGTGTATAGTAGGATGTGTCTGTGCCTTGACTTTCTTGTCCTTTCCTTCCTTGCCTCTTCCAGAGGAGTCAATTCCCATGCCCAAAATCTATGGCAGCTGCAAGTTAGTCAAAGCTAGGACAAATGATACATGCTGAATGCTTCAGTCCCATTCTTGGCAGGTGCAACTTCAGCCTCTGCATTATTTGTCGCTTGCAGGGCAATCCAAGATCATGCTCCTTACACCTTGCTAGTTGCCCCGTACCCCCATGCCCCCATACCTGCCCCCAGAAGAAGGTGTAGGGGTCACAACTATGGGAGTTATGACAAATATCTCTGCCAAGACCCCCAAATGTGCAGAGGATTCTGCCACTCTTGGAGCTTGCTGGTAGGTGCCACCATTCCCTGGATGGGGGTTCCACAGACTTCTCCATATCTCCTACAGAAAATCCCCAGCCTGTCAGTGTCTGACATAGAAACCTGTGACCCCATAAAACTCACCTTATTAAACATAACCACCAGACCAGAAAATACCTTTTTAAAGGCCCAAACAGGACTAAATCTAGAAATCAGAATATACGACCCATTGGTGCCGGACCCAGGGGACCTCATACTGGTCCAACTGATCCCAGTAACCCAACCCCCAGAGAAAACCCAGATGAAAAATATCAGTAAAGCTGCCCAGATGCTAAAAGCCAAAGTTAGAACAGCCCCCCACAACATCCTTTGAACCAGGTTCGAAATTTCCACCAACTCCTAAATGAGTTCCGGCCCGACATAGCTGCTTCCTGCTGGCTGTGCACTTCCTCAAGTCTAACCATATTCTCCATACCTGTCCCATGGAATTTAACCCTCCTGACCCATGAAAGCTCTGCAGTGGGAACCAGGCTTTTCCCAGTCCACATAACTGAACCCCCAGGAAAACTGCCTAACTGTAAAAACATAACAATCACGTCTCCTTCAACCATCCTTCTTCTTGGAAGGGCCAACTGTAACAACACCCGCCCAGTCAATGAGCCTGACCGATGTGCCACAAACTCCACCATCTCGGTCTGTGGCACCAATGCCTACTGGTGCCTACCCCAGGATGGCCAAGGCATCTGCTACCTGGCTTGGCCAGTACCAGCATTCTTGATGTATGGAGATGAATTGCCTGGAGAGCTCTCCTGAGCCAAATGAGCAATACAGGCAATTCCAATACTCTTAGGACTAAGAGCAGTCGGGAGCACGGCAGTAACAGGGGCCTCACTCACAGTTGGTCAGGAGGGCTTACAAACACTAGCATGGGAAACATCAAATGACCTCAAAGAAATATCAGGGCCTCTCAATGGGTTGCAAGACCAGATAGACTCATTGGCAGAAGTGGTTTACAAAACAGGTGAGGAATAGACTTGCTCACCACAGGTTCAGGAGAGATCTGACAGGCCCTTGGGGAAGAATGGAGTTTCTATGCAAAATCCTCAGGAATAATTAGGTACAAGGTGGCCCTACCAAAGGAATGAGCCAAAGACTGCTTAAACCATGTATAGCAGGCATCTTCCAACGAGAACTACTTCCAGTATCTCCTTTCCTGGATTTTGCCATTTATGCCATTAGTGACCTAAGTCTTCTTCCTCTTAACTTTTGGGACATGCATTCTACAGTACCTAACACAATGCATCACTTCCCTCTTAAAGGCCTTAAAACACCGAGTGATGCCTCGTGTTAAATAACAGTCCTTGGGAACTGTAGAAAAATCCCCATGTTAGCAGATGGTGCCCCATAAAGAATTATAAGGGCATCAAAAGGGGGAATGATAAGGGAAGTACTTGGACCCTAACTCCCACAGCAGAAACCCACAGCTTTAGGAAAATAAACTACCCTTTGTCCCTTCTCTCCCCTCCTCCCTTTTCTCCATGGAATCCACATCCTTGGGAAGATAAGCACTCTCTGCCTGCCCCTTTCAACTGGAATTTACAACTCTAAACAGATAATGACTCTTTTCCTCCCTAATAGCCCTGTGCTTTAGGAAGATAAGCTAATCTCACTCTTTGCTTAGGAATTTCCCCTCTTAGAGTTCTGCTTAGAGTTCCTATATAAACTTATGAAAATCAAGACACAGGGGTCAGATTTTTTTGGAGACTTGACTCTCCCCTAGGCCCATGCATAATAAAACTTTGTTCATCAGCAGCCCCCAGAGTGTCACTTGGGTTTTTCATTCCATCTGCCACAACACTAGTATGAGCTTCTCCTGAGTCAGCTCCTGCTTTAGGCCAGGGACAGGGTGGAGCCTTATGTTTAGCTAAATAACTTAAAGATACCTCTAGATATCAATATTATTATTATATTACATACACTATTTTATTATTGCACACTATTCTATTTATTATCTCCACATGTGACATCATGGGCAAATTATCACTTCCTTAACTTCAGTTTTCTCTTCTATAGAATGGAGGCAATGATAGTGCCTCTTCTTAAGTCGCTTTCCACTGAATTGCTAACCTATGGTAGAATCCCTATATGTGTGGAGAGAATTAAGGCTTTATTAGAATGCATGTAGAGTGCTCAGGGAATGGCAAGTAGCCCAGGGCCTGAAGAGAGAACCAGAGGCAGAGTATTTAGGAGGTGAGATCAGGAAAGTGAGGAGGGCTGTACAGCTCATGGAGGGTCCTACAGGTCATGTTCAGGACTTAGGCTATTGTACTGATAAAGTGGGAAGCCACTGGAGGGTTTGAAGCAAAGGAATTACATGATAACATCTATATTGTACAAGGGTACATTAGGTAATTTGCTGAAAATAGATGGAAATCCACAGAAGGCTAGGGCAGAAAAATCATAGGAAGTTATTGTAAAATCCAAGGAAGAAACAAATGATGGTTTAGAACAAGGTGATGACAGTGGGAGGGATGAAAAATGATTGAATGCTGTAACCATTTTGAAAATAAAGACAACAGGATTTGCTGATAACTCTAATAATAAGATAAGGAAGACTCAAAGATGACACCTACATATTTCGTCTGAGTATCTGGTAGATTGAAACTGGCATTAAGAGAGTAGGAGCTGATTTGGAGAAGAGTATGAAAACCTTGATTTTGAACATATTGTTTGCAATGTCTACTTGACATCCAAGTGGAAATGACAAGTAGTGGTTGGATACATCGATCTAAAATTTAGATGAGATACCCAAGCTAGAGCTAAAATTTAGGAGTTAGTATTTCAGATGACCTAGGAATTGATGCACTTTAAAGGACTGATGAGGTTAAGGTTGCCAGAAAAAAAATTCAGAATGCCTAAGTATATTTGAATTTCAAATAAAGAATGAATAATATTTTAGGATAAGCATATTTCCAGGCAATATTTCAAATTGAATTGGGTGAATGTTTTTTTTCAAGTAGTCGCAGGTTTACAGAAAAAATGCAGAAAGTATGTAGTTCCAATTTACACCCTCTCACACATCTACTTTTCCCTCTTAACATTTGCATTAGTGTAGTACATAGATCTCTCATTCATACTTTCACTGATACATTTAGAGAAAAACTTAGGCCTTATTTCTCTTTTGGATCTAATTCATCTTATGTTACAATCGATATAGTAAGCATTGAATGAAGAATTACTTGGAATACTGTTGTTTATAGATATTTTTCTTCCTATTGTTCATTCATGATACTTAGAAATGTTCATATTTACTAATTGTTAGTATAATGTGATATTGAAATTAATGGTGTTTTGTGACATGGTTGTTTTTTAACTTATTTTGAAATAATTATAGAGTCACAGGGAGTTGCAAAGAGAGTCCATTGATGTTTCTTTTAAAAACTTAAAACACTAGGATACCATTGTTTTCTGTCCCTCTGTTTCTCTACCTAACTATAACATAATTGATCATGCCTACTTCACAGAAATTTTACAAGAAATATTTTCCAAATGGCTTTGCAATTCCAAAATAAAATACTTTAAAATTACCATTTTTCTCATCATTTTTTGAATTTACATAAATACACTTCACAACTTTTACCCAAGAGGAGCTCTCTGCCCCAAATCCCAAATATTAGCCTTAAGTATCCTCTCTGCCAGTCCCCAGATCTCTTCAAAATGAATCTGATGTACACTTTACTTCCTCAGTGAAGCCTTCCAGACCACCTAAGTAGCTCAGTTCCCCCATTACCCACCACCACACCCTTGTCTGGACTGTGTGGGTGGCCCCTGCTCTGGCACACTCAATGCTGCAACTGGATTCTTGGTCTCCCAGTGTAATGGCCCACAATGCTTTGCTTGTGGTGTGGCTTTGTCATGGATGAGTGGCTGCTCTTGTATCCCCACAGAATATAGGTGATATGGGACTCCTTCTGCTTCCCCCAGAGGGACACTTCCTCCATTCTTTTCAGAGCAATATCTTCTAGGTCCAGAAGACACAACATAAGCCCAACTTCTCAATTCACTATCATGGTCACATAATAGCCCCATTTGGCTTTCTAAGCCTTTAAGGAGTATCCTTCCCTTTGTGCCAAAAGGCTGCAGATAACCAGTGGCCTCCCATGGTAGGGGGAAGCTCAATCACTTGAGCCATAGCTGTTTCCTAATTTTTAAATTTTAAAATAATCTTTAGATTACAAAAATGTTACATCAAAAATGTAGGGGATTCCCATATATCCCATCCCCTCCCTCTCCCTCACTTTCCCACATTAACATCTTTCATCAGTGTGGTACATTTGTTACAATTTATGAACACATATTAAAACATTGTTAATTAACATGGCCTATAGTTTACATTATAGTTTATACTTTGTACGGCACAATTTTATAGGTATTAACGAAATGTATAATGGCCTGTACCTGTCATTGCAATGTCATGCAGGACTATTCCAATGTCCTAAAAATTCACCTATTCTTCCCTCTCCCAACCTCTCAAAACCTCTGGTGGCCACTGCCTTAATATCAATGATAAAAGTTCTTCCAGTGCTAGAATAATGTCTACTTTAGTCCATAGTTGCATTCTACCTGTTTGTTTGTTCATTCCTCAGTCTTGAGGATTTTGGGATTGTGATGCCCACTCTATTTCTGATTGAGAGTTGGCTCAGATCCCATAAGGGAGATGGATGAAACTGTCTTGCATGCAAATGTAAATACATTCTGTTTTGGGGAATGGATGTTGTCCATCATCATCCTTTCATTAGTTGTCCTGGGTGAGTCCAATGGACTGTAGATTAGGTGTTGCAGCTCTGCTGAGATTCAGGGCTCATCCAGCATATGAACAGACCGAA
Source organism: Cabassous unicinctus (assembly GCA_029593785.1). NCBI lineage: Eukaryota > Metazoa > Chordata > Mammalia > Cingulata > Chlamyphoridae > Cabassous > Cabassous unicinctus. The sequence goes on along the minus strand of JAQZBX010004499.1, from coordinate 36,815 downwards.
GATTTAAGTCTCTGGGACATATATTTAATGAGTATAGTGCTAATCATAAGTTCAAATAAAAGGGGCAGATGAGCCAAATATAGGGAAATTATAAATGTGACTTAACTCTGTTATATTGGGGAGAATATATTTTAAAGTAAGGCCCACTGACAAGGTGCCAAATTCCTGATACTATCTGCCCTGCCTATAGTGTCTAGATGTCTCTAGCGCTCTTAGGAGCCCACAGTTGTTTTTTTTTTAAGATTTATTTATTCCCCACCCCCTTGCCACTTGTGCTCACTGTGGCTCTGTGTGTCCACTCATTACATGTTTTTCTGTGTCTGCTTGTCTCCCTTTGTTGCATCATCTTGCTGCGCTAGCTGTCCATGGGTGTGGGCCATCAGCTGTCCATGGGCACAGGCTGTCAGCTTTCCACAGGCACAGGCCATCAGCTCTACATGTGTGTGGGCCAGCTTGCCTTCACCAGGAGGCACTAGGAATTGAACCTGGGGCTTCCCATATGCTAGACAGGAGCTCTATTGCTCGAGCCTGTCTGCTTTTCCCTGCTGTTTGAGACACTATTTATTGTGGCAATCAATAAGATCTTGCCAAGAAGTGCATAAGCATAACTTCTGGAATGACCTCCTAACTCACTTTGAAATCTCTTAGCCATAAAAACTCATTTGTGGGAAGCTGATGTGTCTCAGGCAACTGGGCTCCCACCTACCACATGAAAGGTATTTGGTTCAGATCCCAGTGCCTCCTAAAGAAGACAGCGAGTTGGCACAACGGGCAAGTGTGGCAAGCTGACACAACAAGAGACACAAGAAGAAAAGTATACAATGGCAGACACAACATAGCAGGAAGCAGAGATTCCCAGTGCCTCCTAAGGAAGATAGGAAGCTGACATGACAATCTGATGCAACAAGATGATGCAATGAGAGACATAGGGAGGAAAAACAGAATGAGAGACACAACAAAGCAGGAAGCAGAAGTGGCTCAAGCGATTAGACAACTCCCTCCCATACCAGAAGTCCCAGGTTCAGTTCCCAGTGCCTCTTAAAGAAACAAGGAAAAAGAACAGACTCAGCAAGTGAAAAACAACAAGGGGATGGGAAGAAATAAAAAAAATTAAATAAAAACGAAAATAATCTCATTTGGATTGACTATTTCCCCATTTTGGTCAAGGTCTTTTTCCAAATGTATTGCTAGTCAGTGCTTGGTAATAATCCCTCACTGTCAGGAAGGCTCATTCCTGGAGGTCATGTCCCATGCTGGTGTGTGTATGTGTGTGTGCATGTGTGTGTGTGTGTGTGTGTGGAAGGCAGTGCTTTTATATACTGAGTTTGGCTTAAAGAGAAGTCATATTTGAGCAAAAAGGAGGCTTTCAGGAGGTCACTCTTAGGCAATATATAATACTAGGCTAAGTTTCAATTTCACTGACACCACACACCAGTAATCTTCCCATGCCAAAGTTGTGACTCTTCTGCAATCCAAAACCTTCCCCAAAACAATATTATTTATTTTCTTACTATTTTTATTTGTTTATCATTCTTGTTTTTGTGATTTTGCACTTAGAACATGTCTTTTTTGGATTCAGGGTTTGGGGTGTTACAGTTTGAAGTTCTCTTATAAATCCCAATAAGAAAAAGATGTTTTTGAACTAATCAGGTCCTGTGGGTAGGAATTCCTTTTGTTGGACTACATCGGTGAAGAATAACTCAGGGTGATTCTTTTATTTCTTTTTTCCTTTTTTTTTCAGGTTTATTCTTTACCCTCTTACTAGAGCTCATAAAGACACAGAGCAACAGACATACAGGAAAAGGGAGTGTTGTCATTTTTGACCCTGTAATGTGAAAGAAGGGCTCAAGATCAGCAGAGCCAAAGCTTATGCATGAAGCCCCTGAAGATGCTGGACCCATGGAGCAACTCCAGGTTGAAGAGATGAGCACAGACAGACAAGACAAACACGATGCCTGATAGCTCACTGATGAACTCGGAAGAAAGCTGAGCAGCCAAGACTAAGGGAGGAGGCTTGGTTAGAGACAAGCCCTATGCCTTCTTGCCCACAGCTGAGCTCTGGGAGACATTAGTTGATAGAGTGGAAGACAGGTACCTCAGGAGAGACTGACAGCCACCTTGCTTTGACACATGGCAGGACCTGAGAAAGCCCCTCTGCTGATGTCTTGATTTGGACATTTCATGGCCCCAGAACTGTAAGATTTTACCCCAAATAAAATCCCCGTTATACAAGCCTACCCATTTCTGGTACTTTAAATCAGCAGTACTTTTGGCAAACGAAGTCAGTATCCCTAAATGGTGTAGTATTTACATATGTGGTTTATATTAATTTACATATGGGATAGTATCACACATACTGTATATTTTCACTTTTTTTTTTTTTTTTTTTTTTTTAACCAAGCATTCTGCTTTGGGGAACAGGAGACAAACGATAGTGACTTGGAAAGTGAATAGTACAAGCAGAAGGCCAGTTTTGGAAAGATATCTATGCTTGCATATTTTAACTTTTCATTATGGAAAATTTCAAAGCTGTGGAAGAGTGGAAAGAATGGTGTAATACACCCTGCATAGACCAATCACACAATGTCAACAATTATCGTGGTCAATTTTGATTTGTCAAAACTGTACCCTTTTTTCAGAACCATTATATATCATTTGTACACAAATTTCATAATTCATATAAATTCATATAAAAATATTACAGCATACAGTGGAATATAACTATTTTTAAAAGTATCACACAAAAAATTTAAGTAATAATTTTTCTTAATAACAAAATAATTTTTCTTAATAACAAAACATATGCTGATGGGAAGAGTGAGGGGAAGAGAGATATCATTGCTGATTTCCTGGCTTTTTCTCTGCATGCTACCTTCATGTGAGCTGGAGGATGCTGGTAAAGGAACAGGTTTAAGGGGCAAGAAAGATGAGTGTGGGTAGGCAGAAGTGGATCACAATAACTGTTTACGGTATTTGAAGGTTGAAGATATATATTATATGCTCAAGTGGAGCTGTCAAATGAGACACTTAGTATTTGCTAGTCAGTCTGGAACTCAAGTGCTAGCTCCAGGCTTGAGACATCAGCATAGAGATGGTTTAATCATGACAATATTTGAAAATGAGGGAGAGTGACATTTACAAGGAAACATTTGGGATCTGAGAGAAATTAGTTCCAGGTAAAACAATTGCACCTCCAGCATCATGCAAAGAATGGGGTTTTTGATGACAAATCCAAACTCTGTAAGATTAGCCCCCTTTGCAATGGCCTAGAAGTAGTCAATGGCCTTGTCTTTCCAGGCCAGTGCAATAATAAAGCATAAAGAAAGAAAAGGAAATTAAGCATTATGTGAAAAAGAAAGTGTCTGCGACGTCTTGATCCATTGTCTTGGGAACAAGCAATCTACCTTGTTATGTCATCTGTTTCACTTCCTAGTTAGATTGAATTTTGGTCTTCAGCTTTGGAAAAGGTCCAGGATTCTGGTGGACTGTTTTTTAGTTGACAAGTGTGGATCCAAAGTTGAACACCTTGTAATTTACCTGCAGTTTCATAAGTCAGGAGTACTTGGTAGCATCCCTTCCAATTAGGGTCCAAGGCTGCTTTTTTGGTTCCATTTCCAGTAGACCTAATCAACTGGTTTGTACTGTGATACATAAGGCATCTATCATGTGGATCAGGAAAAGTATCCTTTACCTGTTGGATATCATCTTTGGCATAATACATTAAAGATTTGAAATATTGAGTCATACCATGGTGTGACAATACAGGATCATTTGTCAATTTCATTCCCAAAGACAAAGGACTGCCAGTAACAATGTCATATCAAGTAAGCTTATGTTTTCCAAAGGGAGTACTGAGGATGATCATAAAAGCCAAGGGTAAAACTTTGGACCAAGGAAGTCCAGTGTCTTCAACTATGACAATTTTAGTTTAAGTATACTGTTTGTCCTCTCCACCTTGCCAGAAGACTGTGGATGTAGGGACAATGAAAATGCCAACTGGATTGCCATAACTTTGCCAGGGCTTTAACAATTTGTCCAGTAAAATGAGTATTATAATGACTGGAAAAAATGGTAGGAATGCCCCAAGTAGAAATTAATGCTATATTGGTACAGATTTTCTGTGTCAGGTGATGAAAAAGTTTGGCAGTGGATGCTGGTGATATTTGCACAACATTATGAATGTAATTAACATCAGTGAATTATATACTTGGAAGTGTATAAAATGGAAAATTTCTGTTGTATATATTTTACCTGAACAAAAATTAAAAGCCAATGTTTTTCTTTTGTTTTATATATGTGTTGAAACAGTACAAAAATAAGTGAACTATAAGCAGATATAAAGTATATATTTTGCTCCTATTTGAATATATATGAAGGGGAATGTTCTATATAGAAACAAATATGAATCATATATCATCTTTTTATATGCACAGACTGTTTGGGAAGGTTCATCAAGAAATCATTAATAGCAATTTTCTTTAGAAAGGAAAATTGAGGACAGGTGAATCTTTTCTATCATATGCTGTATATCCTTTTACTATTTAATGTCTTTTATATCAAGGGAGTGGATGTAGCTCAAGTAGTTGAACTCCTGCTTCCCATGTACGAGGTCCTGGGTTCAATCCTCAGTACCTCCTAAAAACAAGTAAACAAACAAACAAACAAACAAAACCCAACTCTCATTGGAGATCTGATGTAGCTCAGTGGTTGAGCACTGGCTTCCCATGTACGAGGTCCTGGTTTCAATCCCCAGTACATCTGATATTTAAAAAAAAAAAAATCTTTTACATCAGATTTTTCTGTAGTGCAAGCATTTGTTTTCTTGATTAAAGCAAAATTGTTTTACTGTCCTTTTGAGTAGATTGCATCCACAAAACTTTCATTCTGTTACTCATCTCTCCCCCTATCCTATAGGTCCCTGATGGTGGGAGCAGTTATCCTTGTTTTCCAAACTTCTTGTCTGGAAATTGTTTTCAACAAATATGTTTAAGGAATATATAAATCAAAGATCTGTCAACGGATAGGATGCCAAGTGGACATTGTTCTTATTAATACAAAGGTTCTAAAAATGATCAATTCTAGAGATGAAGATTCAGGGCTTGTCACCAGCTGTAACTCTGTGCTGTGGGTTTGTTACTGAAGGACTCAAAAATGTCAGAATTACCAGGGGATTTATTTAAATTGCATGTATAGGTCTTCTAAATGCAAAATTTTGACACATTCTTCCTAGGGAACTTGCTGCTACCCCTGCCTTGATACTGCCCAGTCATAGTCCCCCACTCCATAATCCAATACTCTTGCAAACCTCTACCTCCAGAATGAACATGGAGGAAGGAGAGTCATAGGCAAGGGGAACATGTTTGCTTTGTGTGAGGCTGTGGAGATTGAGAACTACGTGGATGAGCTTGGGAATCCAAAAGTTAGCCAAGTACAGATTATGGAAACATGTCCTTTTAAAGGGAGAAGTTGGAATTAAAACAGACTCAGTAGGAGTCAGCCAATACTGGTGAGCAAAGTGTCACATCTTCTTCCTTGAGAAAAAGAAAATGAGGATGTTTCAAGGTGTTCAATAGAACCAGAAAGCAGATCACTGATTTACTTAAAGAAAAGCGTTTCATAGGAGAGTTAAAGGAAATGGGGACAAGGGACAATGAGGTAAGTCTTCCATGCCCCTGGTGTAGAAGATACATTCAGAGATGGAGAAAGGAAACTTCATCAGGAGCTTGTGATTTTCCCCATGCTGATGGTATCTGCAGTCTGACCAATGGGACAAAGAAAGGAAACTGTCCAGAAACTAATAAATTCAAACAAGGCCAGATTTTGACCATAACAGGGATGCAAGAAGTGGTGGTGTATTGGGTGTTCTGAACTGGACATTGGAAGACACGTCTGTTCTGCAGGGAAAGGAGGATCCAACTGTCCCTGGGAGGTGTTGCTGACACATTACTAACACCTTTGGGGATACAATGGCAGCTCCCTACCCAGCACAAAGTGATGACCCCAACAGTGGTACAGAAGGTGAGTGCACCCTGGGCCACAGGAAGCAGAGACTCAGGGAAGGGGACAGGCCTGGGAGGTGGGGGCCAGAGTGAGGCAACCAAGTAGGCAAAGGCAAAGACTGGGATAACCAGGTGGGAAATGCCCTACACAGCTGAGAATTTAGATAATGAGGAAAATGACTGAATCAGGGTAGTCTGAGAATCTTCACTGAAAAAGTGAAGTGATTATTAGATTCTTTGCAAGGAGACCTTCTGCCTAGCAGAATGGATAATTTAGGCCACTTCAGAAGAGGAAGAGGAAACATGGATAGTCCAACCTGACCCCCCCACCCCCGATCTTACTTACCCTCACTTTCATACACCTTGAACCCAATCATTACTGCACCACTATCACCCCCATCCACTGCCAAACCACTGCCTTCTCTGTGGATTTATTACGGAGGGATTCACAAAATGTCAGAATTACCAGGGAACTTATTTAAATTACATATCTAGGACCTCTAAAAGCAAAATTCTGATAAAATTCACTGTTGAATTCACTGTAGGTATTTGCAAGTCTGTGGTTAAAACTACAATGGTGGGAATGTTCTTTGACAAATATTGCAGGGGAAGGTTAATGGTGAAGGACATTGGAGATGGGAGAATAAGCTGGATAGGGCACACCTGGGGCATTCCTCTATGGAATATGAAAGTGCTCATCTTGTTATAATGTGTTATCTCAGTGGATGGAGACCCACACAATAAACAGGTAAATATTAATCTCCTTTCTTGGGGAGTCCTTCTGTATTCTCAAGTAGAGTGGCAAGAAAATAAGCATGCCTAATAAAAGAATACAGGGCAATATATCCAGCCCTTAATATTATTGCATGTAACTATGAACCTTATTCTTCAAAAATCGAAACTTAATGGTTACCATACGTTCTGAGGGGAGTTAAGGGAATAATAGAAAAGATGGAACATAGGTCAATTTTAGGGCATCAAAATTGTTCTGTATGATCTTGCAATGATGGATACGGGACATTTTAAATCTTGTCAAAACCTATAAAAGCGTAAGATGCAAAATGTAAACCATAATGTAAACCCTTGACCACTGTTAGTAGCAATGCTTGATATCTATACATCAACTGTGAAAAATGCACCATACACATGTAAAATGTTTTAAATAAGGGAGAGTGGGAGAGAGGGAGGGGGTTATATGGGAATCCTCTGTATTTTCCCTGTGCTTTTCTGTAACCTAAAGCTTCTTTGAAGATAAAGTGAAAAAAATAAGACACTTGGGGAACATACAGAAGAAATTATCACTCTACCCATAAGATAACATATCTTATGGTGATGAAAGTCACAATGAAAAAAAATTTTATTTTATTATTTTTCATTTTTGTATTTTTGTATTTTATTTGCTATTTCTTATTATTATCATTATAGTTTCTTATTATTTTTTTTAATTTTGGCCTTGTCTTTGAGAAGGCTTTAGAGCACAGAAGGGCCACAACTGTGGCAGGATAGGATCACTGGTCTGGAGTGTTGGTGATGGGGGAATGTGTGGGGAAGTATGCACTTGGGGCATTCTTTTATGGAATATGAATATGTTCAATGGTCATGGGGTGTTGTCTTGGTGGGTGAGTCCCACACAATAACCAAAAGAATATTGAATTCCCATCCTGGGATGTCCTGCTACATTTTTTAATATAATGTCAAGATTTCCCTGAGTACATGGGCAGTGCCTAGCGAAGGACAGACCATTACACCGGGTTGGACTTATGAACCTTTTCTTGCAAAATTGAAACTTAGCCTAGTATTATATATTTCCTATGAGTTACCTCCTGAAAGCCTCTTTGTTGCTTAAATGTGGCCTCTCTCTGGGAGAAACTTAGCATATAAATGCACTACCTTCATCTCTCCACCCTTGGCATGGAACATGACTCCCAGGTATGAGCTTTCTGGCACAAAGGGACTATTAACAACTGCTGACTAGTGATGCATCTGGAAAAATACTTTGATTCAAAAGGGGGAAATATTAAATACAAATGAAATTTTATAGCTAAGAGATTTCAAAGTGAGTTAGGAGGTCATTCCATAGGATACACTTATGCACATCTCAGCAGGATCTCACTGACTGCCACATTAAACAGTGCCTTAAAGAGCAGAGCAGTGAGCTCTAAAGACATCTAGACACTATTGGCAGGGCAGACAATCTCAGGAATTTGGCAGAGTGGGCATCCCGAAATCCTCAAGACTGTGTAATGAACAAACATAAGGGGGAATGCAAATATAGAATAAAATTGACTTACTATTATTATAGCAATAGAAGAACTTGTATCATTGATATAAAAGCAGTGGCCACCAGAAGTTCTGAAGGGAGGGAGACGGAAGCATAGTTGTAATATGAGGGCATTGTGGGACATTGGAATTGACCTGCATTGATATTGCAATGATACAGTCAATTATATATTTTGTCAAAACCTATAAAATTGTGCAGGGCAAAGTGTAAACTATAATGTAAAATGTAGATGATATTTAGCAGCAATCCTTCAAGATGAGTGCATCAATTGTAACAAGAGTACCACACTAATGAAAGAAGTAGTTAACTTGGGAAAGTGTGGGAGAGGGAAGGGGTGGGGCATATATTTTTTGCGGTAACATTTATGTATTCTAAAGCTTCTTTAAAATTTTTTAAATTAACAAAAAATGAAGGGATAGGTGTGTTTGTGGATTTGATCCTACATCTCCATGCCTGTAGCTCAATTGGACTAGAAATATGGGAGGCTAGAAAGTACTAGGGGATCCTGAGTGATCCCCTCCTTAGTGCCATGCATCATGCTCATTTCTGTTCCATTTTCTTTTTCAAACAATGAACTCTAGAGTCAAGATTTTAGATATGTGTGTGTGAGTATATGTAATTACTTAATTGAAGATTGAAGAGTAATTAAACATTTGTGAATATTTTTATATGTACATAGAAACACAGTCTCTTTTTGACCTGCTATTAACTATGTGGAATTTTATTTAGTGACAATCAAGACTTTAGGTGGCCCAGGGACTACAATATGGTTTTGACCAACTCTGATAAAATTTTGGGCAAAGTGTTAAGAAAAACCAGTAAATCTAAAAATCAACCACCAAAATAAGGAAGAGAAATGCAATACTTTTCTGAATATTTTTTACTGTGCCATGCCAAATTCCTATTGTTTACAAATGAAATGTTCCAAGAAACTTATCTCTATTTGTGTTCATGTTCACACAGTAAGGGAGAAAATTGGTATAGTTATCATCCTTCTTGTATCACTGAAATGGTGAGAGATGAAGCAACCGGCACCAGATATGAAAGGAGTCCTGTCATCCAACGCACATGTCATAGAAGTAGATGGGACCGTAATCCCTGCCTTGGTCTTTCTTCATGTCAATTTACATCAATTTGGGAAAATTTTTGTGAAATTAAGGTAGCAAGGAGAAAGCAGGCAAGTTTGGGTTTCCTGAGAAGTGGAGACCTCTCCTGGGGGGGCAGGGTACATTTTGCTCTGGGAGTGGGGATATCCATAACAGGACTTAGGATATTAAATAATTAAAGTTTGTTTTTGAGATATTCTCATCAGGAACTATGGTTTCTGTTTTGTATTACAACTAACATAGCACAATCATTTCTTATCCTTCTTTTTCTATAATCATCTATTGTATTATTTTTAATAACTGATTTATCATGGGGAAGTTGTGGGAATACATTACAAATTCTTTGATATTATAAATTACAAAACTTTACAAAAAGTAATAATTCCTACTGGTTCTACAAAAATATCTACTATCAATAGCTATCATTTGATTTCAGAGGAAGGGACAGTAAATGCTTGAAAACTACAGGTTAACTAGTTTTACAGAGGTGGATATTAAACAAAGCTCTAGATATATTGAGTGAAAAAGCAAACTATAGAATGTGGCACACTATGTTTATTATAAAAATAAAAAGAAACAAAGGACTATTTTTATTCTTGTGCATTTGTGTATGCCTGGGAAGTTTTGTAAGATGCAGGAGAATATAGGAAAGGTAATTCTGGATAGGAGCTAGAAGAGGTGTTTGTGTGGTCTGAGATGGTAAAAAATTTGTTTTTCACTATCCTTCCTGAAATGTGTGCCCAGACATGCTCATGTAAAGGACACAGTTTGTGGTGAAGCAATGCTTTGATCCTATGGTTTTGCTTTCATGCCTAGGGGTCCTAGAATGGCATGAGCTTACAAACTGCTCTTTCCATTTCATCTAATAGATTGTACAAGTGATATCACTTTCTTTTTGTGTAGTGAGTAGAGTGAAATTAGAGAGTGCAGTTTTACAAATCCTGGCTATACAAATCCTCCTCAGATCAATAGATGGCCCAATTGTCTACCCAGAGTAGAATGGAGGAGAAAACAGTAGTAGATTCATATCTTGGGACACCATATTTCTAAACTCAAAATACGGGTGAATTTCACATAAATAATATTGAGGTAAAGAAGCTAGAAATTAATGCATCATTTTCTTTGTGTGAAGTACAAAAATAGACAAAATTAAGCTGTGGTATAACAAGTCAGAACAGTGGTTAGCTTTGGGAAGGAGAATGGGGACAATGATTGAAAGGAGGCTTATGGGATGCAGTTATTGTTCTATTTATTTGATCCAGGCGGTAGTTACAGGGACATAATCTCTTTGAGATAAGTCATCGAGCCATATACTGTTGAATCTTTCTTGTTCTTCATGTTTATCAGGTTTGCATGTAAAAGATTCCTTAAAGAAATTCACACCACCACCAGAATCCTGTCATCCCTCCACATTGAGCCAGGGAAGGTAGAGATTTACCAGTTCCTTGGTGATCAGGATACTTCTTCCAACAGCAACTGGAAAAAAATAGACTTACCAGTTACGTGAACTGGAGTTCAGATTCCTGAACTGATCACTCACCAGCCCCTTAACGAGGGGCTTGGCAAAAGGTAAGTGTTTATAAGCGATTGCTTTTCCTGATCCACCAGACACCAGAATCTGTGTAATTATACACTGCACTCTCTCACAATTTACCAGAATAGGGAGGTTATATAGAGTGGGCACCAGAGCCAAACAACTGGGTTTCACTCCTGGCTCTGCCAGTGACTAGCTATGACTTAGGGTGAGTGAGTCATTTAAACATCCTGTGTTTCCTCCACTGCAAAATGGGGATGGTAATAGTAGAAGCTACCACAGATTTGATAAGGGATGAATTAAAGTAAGCCCTTAGAACAAAGAAAGTGCTACATAAATACACTGTATTATTTTTAAACTATGTAATTATTATACTTTTTATTATTTTCTCATGAAGCAGGTAGTAACTCTGCTGAGACTCAGATGCAAGACTCAGATTTATATCATGGCAATGATGGCAACTTTAAATATGTATATGTCTATAAATATACACATATCATTCATACATTTAAACTGAGAGAGAAATCACTCACACACACACACACACACACAAAGGGAATGTAAAAGTAGAAACTGCCCCACTTATAATGACTGGTGCTTTCGTGCTAAGAATTTTGCAGGGCAGTTGGGGAAGGGGAAATTGGCACAATTTCTCACTGACCGTGGATAGTAGAAAAAGTGTGTACATGCTCATTGACAATAGCTAATAATTGGCCTTGTATTTTGGGAAATGTTTTGTCAAAATGATCTCATTTAATCTCTAACACTCACAACTTTCTTGGCATCAGGTACAGTGTAGAGAGGTAAATGAGGAAGAACCATGTTGAATATACAGGCCTTTAACTTCAAAGCTGGAATGATCATTCACAACACATTTCCTGCTTCCCAAATGGACATTACCCTGGATTGTCCTGCAAAGGTCATTTGTTGAAGAAGCCCACCTTGTAGCCTGGTAACCAGGTCCCTGCCTTCTGGCTCATTCCCCCACATCACTTCCCTGAGAAAATAGCTGTAACTTTCTCTGTGAACACAGGATCACCCCAATACTTTCCCACTTTTTTAACCTTCCATAAAATAATGTGGTGCAATACAGCAACTGATTTTCTTATGTTAAGCCACATTTGAATTCCTGGAATAAATCTCACTTCATCATTGTATATAATCCTTTTAATGTTTATTGATCTTTTCAAAGAACCTACTTTTGATTTCATTGATTCTCATTATTGTATTTCTAAACCCCATTTCATTAATATTCATTCTACTCTTATTATTTCCTTTGGGTTTAATTTGCTCCACTTTCCAGGTTTTCCAAGTATGATTTTAAGTTATTGATTAACTTTTCATCATTTTAAAATGAGAGTTAGAAGTATAATTTTCCTTTTCAACATTGAGTTTGCTGTATCAAATAAGTTTTGGTATGCTGCCTTTTAATTTTTATTTGCCTTAAGATATTTTGAAATTTCATTTGTCAGTTCTTTTACTATTATTTATTTATTTTTAGTATTTTTTAAACTTTATTTTGTACACTTAATAATTGAAAATATAAACAATTAAAAATTAAAAAGAAAACAGAGTTGAATAAAAACATACATTTCTCAATTAAATGTACTGGATACATATAAATTTTTTTTTAATCATACAATATATTACACAATATATTTCTTTCATAGTAACGTGGTCATACAGTATTTGTCCTTTTGTGTCTGGCTTGCTTTGCTCAACATAATGTCTTACATTATGTTGTCATATGTTTTACAACTTCCTTTCTTCTCACAGCTGCATAATATTCCATCATGTGAATAGACCACAGTTTGTTGATCCATTCATCTATTGATGGACACCTGTGGTGTTTCCAACTTTTAGCAATCGTGAATAATATCACTATAAGCATCAGTGTGCAGATGTCTGTTCTTGTCACTGCTCTCAGTTCTTCTGGATATGTACCCAGTAGTGGTATTGCAGGGTCACGTGGCAAGTCTGTGGGCAACTCTTTAGGAATTTCCAGTCATTCACATTGACTGTAACATTCTATATTCCCACCAACAGTGAGTCAGTGTTCCTATCTCTCCAAATCCTCACCAACACTTGTAGTTCTCTGTCTTTTTAATACTGGCCCTTTGGATAGGTGTGAAATGATATCTCATTGGAGTTTTGATTTGCATTTCCCTAATCATTAGTGATGTTGAGCATTTCTTCATATATTTTTGCCATTTGTATTTCTTCTTTGGACAAACGTCCAAGTCCTTACCCATTTTTTAATTGGGTTGTTTGTCTTTATTGTTGAGTTTTAACATATCTTTATATATCCTGGATATTAACCCTTATCAGATATGTGATTTACAAATATTTTTCCCATTGAGTTGGCTGCCTTTTCACCCTTTTAACAATGTCCTGTGAAGTGTAAAAGGGTTTAATTTTGAGGAGGTCCATTTTATCTATTTTATCTTTTGTTGCACAGGCTTTGGGTTTAAGGTCCAAGAAACCATCACCTACTACAAGGTCTTGAAGATGTTTTCCTACATTTCCTTCTAGTAGTTTTATGGTCCTGGCTTTTATATTTAGGTCTTTGACCAATTTTGAGTTGATATTGTCTAGGGAGTAAGATAGGTTTCCTCTTTACTTCTTTTGGTTATAGATTGTGTTGTCCTAGCACCATTTGTTGAAGAGACTGTTTTGTGCAATTAACATTAATTTTTGTCAAAAGTCAGTTGACTGTATAGGTGAGGGTTTATTTCTGTTCTCAATTCTATTCCACTGATTGATGTGTCTATCTTTATGCTAGTACCATGCTGTTTTCAATACTGTAGCTTTGTAATATATTTCTAGGTCAGGCAGGGAAATTCCTCCCCTGTGGCTCTTCTTTTTAGAATGTTTTTGGCTATTTGAGTGTACTTACCCCTCCAAATGAATTGGCAATTGCCTTCTCTAACTCTGTAAAGTAAGCTGTTGGGTTTTTGATTGGTATTGCATTGAATCTATAAATCAGTTTGGGTAAGATTGACATCTTCACAATATTTATTCTTTCAATCCATGAACATGGAATGTCTTTCCATTTGTTTAGGTTTGTAAAATTTCTTTTTAGCATTGTTTTGTAGTTTTCTGCATATAGGTCCTGTACTTTTTTAGTTATATTAATTCTTAGGTATTTGATTCTTATTGTTGCTATGGAAAATGGAATTTTTCCCCTGACTCCTGCTTTAGATTGTTCAGTACTAATGTACAAAAACATTATTGATTTTTGTGTGTTGGTCTTGTATCCTGCCACTTTGCTGAATTCATTTATTAGCTCCAGTAGCTTTGTAATGGATACTTCAGGATTTTCTAAGTACAGGATCATGTCATCTACAAACAGTGAGAATTTTACTTCCTCTTCTCCTATTTGGATGCCTTTATTTTTTTTTCTTGTCTAATTGCCTTAGCTGGAACTTCTAGTACAATATTGAATAACAATGGCGACGGTGGGCATCCTTGTCTTGTTCCCGATCTTAGAGATAAAGCTTTCAAACTTCCCCCATTGAGTATGATGTTAGCTGTGGGTTTTTCATATATGCCTTTAATCATATTGAGAATTTTTTCTTCTATTCCTATCTTTTGAAATGTTTTCATCAAAAAAGCATGCTGGATTTGTCAAATGCCTTTTCTGTATCGATTGAGGTTATCATTTGTTTTTTTTTCCTTAAACTTGTTAATGTGATGGATTACATTGAATGATTTTCTTATGATGAACCAGCCTTGCATACCAGGAATAAATCCCACTTGGTTGTGATGTATGAATCTTTTGATATGCTGTTGAATTCGATATGCAAGTATTTTGTTGAGAATTTTTGCATCTATGTTCATTAATAATATAGGTCTGTAATTTTCTTTTCTTGTATCTTTATCTGACTTTGGTATTAGGGTGATGGTGGCTTCATAAAATGTGCTGGGTAATTTTCCCTCCTCTTCAGGTTTTTGGAAGAATTGAACCAGGATTGGTGTTAATTATTTTCAAAAATCTTGGTAAAATTTACCTGTGAAGCCATCTGGTCCTGGGCTTTTCTTTGCTGAGAGATTTTTGATGATGGATTCAGTCTCCTTAAATGTGATTGGTTTGTTAAGTTTTTGTCTTTGTTTTGCATTTCCAGGAATTTGTCCATTTCATCTAGGTTGCCTAGTTTGTTGGCAAACAGTTTCTCATAATACCCTCTTATGATTCCTTTTATTTCTGTAGAGTCATTTGTAACTTCACCCCTTTCATTTCTGATTGTATTTATTTGCATTTTCTCTCTTCTTTTTCTTTGTTAGTCTAGCAAAAGGTTTCTCAATTTATTGATCTTCTCAAAAAACCAGCTTTTAGTTTCGTTGATTTCCTCTATTTTTTTGCTTTTCAATTTCATTTATTTCTTCTCTAATCTTTATTATTTCTTTCCTTTTCTTTGCTTTGGGATTGGTTTTCTGTTCTCTTTCTAGTTTCTATAGTTGTTCAGTTAAATTTTTGCATTTACTTCTTTCTTCTTTTTTGATACAGGCATTTAGTGCTATAAATTTCCCTCTCAAAATTCCTTCACTGTATCCCAGAAGTTTGGATACATTGTGTTCTCATTTTCATTTTTCTCAATATATTGAGTGATTTTACTTGCAATTTTTTCTTGGACCTACTGATTATTTAGGAGTGTGTTGTTCAGCCTCCACACATTTGCGAATTTACTTTTTTCCTTTCTATTATTGATTTCCACTTTCATTCCATTATGATCTGAGAAGGTGCTTTGTATAATTTCAGTCTTTTTATATTTACTGACAGCTGCATTGTGCCCTAACATGTAGTCTGTCCTGGAGAAATATCCATGGACACTTAGGAAGAATGTATAACCTGCTGAGTTTCGATGCATTGTTCTGTATATGTCTGTTAGGTCTAACACGTTTATCATATTGTTCAAGTTCTCTGTTTCCTTGTTGATCTTCTGTTGTTTTATTTAATGATGTGAGTGGGGTGTTCAAGTCTCCAATAATTATTTTAGAGATGTCTTTTTCTCCCTTCAGCTTTGCCAGAGTTTGTCTCATATATTTTCGGACACCCAATTTAGGTGCATAGATATTTATTACTGTTATATCTTCATGGTGGATTGTCCCTTTTATTAATATATTATGGTCTTCTGTAACTCTCATACCATTTTTGCATTTATAATCTATTTTGTCTGATATTAGTATGATTACTCCTGCTCTTTTCTGGTTGCTATTTGCATGGAGTATCTTTTTTCCAATCATTCACTTTCATTATTTTGTATCCCTGGGCCTAAGGTGGGTTTCCTGTAAGCAGCATATGGATGGCTCATGTTATTTATCCATTCTGCCAGCTTGTATCTTTTGATTGGGGAGTTTAATCCATTCACATTCAATGATATTGCTGTAAATGCACTATTTACTTCCTACATTTTATTCATTGGTTTTCATATGTCATATCATATTTTTCTCTGTGTTTTTACTGTTTTGGTTATCCTTTCTGGTATTCTTTCTTCTATATTCTCCTTGAAGCCTGTCTCTCCTGTCTTTTTCTTTCATGTTCTAAGACATCCGTTAATATTTTCTGCAAAGGTAGATTCTTTTTTGCAAACTCTCCTAGTTTGTCTTTGAGAATATTTTATACTTACCTCCATATATGAAGGACAGTTTTGCTGGATAAAGAATTCTCAGCTGGCAGTATTTCTCTTCCAGTATCCTAATTGTATCATATCACTGTCTTCTCACATCCATGGTTGCTGAAGAGAAATCTGTGCTAAGTGTTACCGGGCATCTCTTCTACATAATGGTTTGCTTCTCCCTTGCTACTCTGAGAATTTTCTCTTCACCTTTGATATTTGACATTCTCAGTAGTATGTTTCTTGGAGTAGGTCTATTTGGGTTTATTCTGATTGGGGTATGGTGCACTTCTTGAACATGTAAGTTCATTTCTTTCATGAGAGTTGGGAAATATTCTGCTCTTGTTTCCTTAAATACTCTGTCTGCCCCTTTTCCCTTCTCCTCTCTTTCTGGAACTCCCATGATATGTATGTTGTTGCATTTTGTGTTTTCATTCAAGTCTCTGAGTCCCTGCTAAATTTTTTCCATTGTTTTCTCTCTCTGTTCTTTCCTTTCTTCAATTTTAGTAGTTCTGTCTTCTGCATCACTTATTCTTTCTTCTATCATTTCTAGTCTTCTGTTGTATGCCTCAAATATGTTTTTGATCTCACCTATTGTGTCTATCATTCTCATGAGCTCTGTTACTTTTCTGTTCAGGATTTCAACTTCTTCTCTGCACTTGCTCAATGTCTTCTTGATGGCATTTATCTCTTTAACCATATTGTCTTTAAACTCAGTTTGATTTTGGAAACTTGTGTGCATCTCATTGATTAGTTATCTCAAATTCTGCATCTCTTTTGGGGCTTTGATATATTCCTTTTCTTTGACGATGTCTTCTATTTTCTTAGTATGGCACATAAATTTTTGTTGATATATAGGCATCTGATTACAATGTAGTTTACTCAGATGCTCAATTTCTTTCTCTTTTGTAGGTCTTTAGTTGCAGGAGGCTATGTGTTACCATTGCTCTTTGAATCTTGGCTTGACCTGGATTATTAGGATTTTCCTGCTGGTTGCACAAATTTGGACCCAGTAATTGGTTGTAATTGCTTGTAAAGTAGCTTCTTAGGGCCTTGGGGAGGGCAGCTATAGAGGTCAGAAAAAGCTTCCTCTACTTATTTTAAATTTTCCCTTGTGCACTTCCTTGGTTGGCCAGCAGATGATACACTTTGGCACCTCTCAGTTCAATGCTTGGTCAGAGTGTATTTGTTGCATCACAGACTGGATCAATGTGATAGAGCTTCTTGTCTGGATGCTATAAGCCTTGTAATGCAAAGTTTCTCTCAGATAGTTCTCCATGCTTCTCTGGCAGCCCCTCCCTTCACCTCCATTGGAAATATTTCCACTCCCTTCTGAGTCTTCAACTTTCATTCCTTGTTAGTAGAGGAGGAGATTGGGAGAGTTGTATATCTTTAGCTCCTTGCAGGCTCCAAGGTAAAAAATGACACATCCCCATCCAGCCTGGGAGTGCTCCTGAGACACAACAGACCAAATTTGCAAGTTAAAAGCTGAATCAGCCTTAGGATGTGTGTCTATGTCTCCCCTTTCCTAGGGCATCCTCACCAATTAGTCACAGCTAGAAAAGAAGGAGATCATGAGGGCTGGATTTCTCCAGTCCTTTGCCATCTCCCAGGGCAAACCACTGTGTTGTGCCACCTGGTTTGGAAGGGCTTGTGGGATACAGCAGACCAAATTTCTGGGTCAGAAACTGAGTCAGCCTTAGGCTGTGTCCTTCTCTCTCTCCTTTCCTTGAGTGGTAGATCCATGGAACCCTTTTTGTCTGTAATTGCAGGTCTAAAGGCCCAAGAATTCTGAAGTGTCTTTAGTGTGGGGGATGGTGCAGGCAGCAGCAGCTGCTGGTTTCAACTCACAGTTCTGTCATTGTGATTTCCCTCTTTTGTCTTTCTTTCCTCTGGATGGTGTCCAGCCTTCGCTTTGTGTTCTAAACCCTAGAAGATCTTTTTCTGGGCTGTTTCATACTGTCCTCTAGCTATTTTTCTGGAGGAGAAGAGTGTCTCATGTCTTACTGGTCCACCATTTTCCAAGATCCTTTTATTGGGTCCAATTCTTCTTTTCATTTGTGAACTCATTGGTTATTTAGAGAGTGGAGTTAATTTTTCACATATTTGCAAAATTTCCAGGTTTAATTAACTTAGAGCTTCATTCCTTTGTGGCCAGAGAATGTATTTTGTATGATTTCAATCTTTTTTAATTTATTAAGTCTTTTTATGGCCTAACATATCTTATATTCTAGAGAATGATCCTTGTGCTCTTGAGAAGAATGTATTATCTGCTTTTGTTAGGTGAAGTGTTTTCTATATGTCTGTTAGATCTAGATGGTTTATAGCTTTATTCAAGCCTTCTCTTTCCTTATTTATCTTTTACATCAAGTCAAGGTTTTCCTCTCCATTATTGAAAGTGGTGTATTTTTGTCTCCTCCTATTAATGTGGAAACATCTATCTCTCCCTTCAAAGCAGTAGTGTAATTAAAGTTGTTATATTTTAAATTTGGTACAGTGAGGTCCCAATGCACAGGAATGGAAGTTCTGTGCTCATGTGGGTTAGGAAAGTCACAGACCCTAGAATAGCAAGAATGCCTGGGTGAAGGTGATGTAGGATAGACTGTAACTATCCCCAGTCTGGCCAGTTTTGTGCAGTCAGGAGCAAAAGCCAAAGGTAAATGACTGCTCTCAGTAGTCAACAAATAGCTACAAAGCCAATAGTCAGTTTTCTGATGACCTGCAGCTAATGCTGCAGTCCATTTAAAAAGTTATTACTTTGCACAGATTGTGATACGATAAAAAGGAAAAGAATGCTAATTCCAATTATTATAATGGTTTGGGTGACCTACAAAGAAGCAGCTTTAGTTTAGCAGTGGGGATGCATGAGTAGGAGGTGGGTTTTTTCTTTTTTTTCTACTTTGTCTTCTAGGGAAGGTGGCTTAAATGTGAGTGGTGAGTCTACTGCTTGATGCCCTTTAATTTTAGAGAATAGTGGATAGTTAATAATACAACATAAGTTTCCTCCCATTTAGGGTTGAACTGGTCATCAGGGTGCTTATTCTTCTAGATTTTTAATAATACCCCATCTCCTGGTTTAAGTGTCTAACTCAGAGTTTTGCTCATAAAATGGTCTCAGTAAATATTTGGTCAATAATAAACCCATCCTATATTACATCCTAGACTGTTCTTTTAAATGTATGTCACTTTGAGTAACATACTTAATGTCTGTAAGCCTCAGTGTGATAATCTATAAGCATGTATACTTGTAAGGATTAAATAAAATCCTGTATTAAAAGGGTGCTTTAGTTTTCTTGGCTGCTCAAGCAGATACCATGAAATTTTTTGGCTTAGACAGTGGGAATTTTTTACTCAAAGTTTTGAGGATAACAGAATGTCCAAATCAGGGCATCATCAAAATGATGCTTTCACCCTAAGGAATGTGGCATTCTGAGGTTGGCTGCTCACAATCCTTGGCCCTTAGCTTGTTACATGGCAAGGCAAATGATGGCATCTCCTGGTTTCTCCCATATCGTCTGGGTTTTATTTATGTTTAGCTTCTGGATGCTTCCTCTGTGGATTTATCTCTGAATTTAATTCTCTTATAAAGGACTTCAGTAATAGAATTAAGACCCATAGTTGGCCACACCTTAAGTGAAGCAACCTCATCAAATGGTCCTACACCCACTGGAATGAATTAAATTTAAGACCATATTTTTGGAGTACATTTAGCTCAAGCCACAACAGTAGTGTTGAGGTCCAACTATTTAGTAGACTTTCAAAAGCTCTTATTTTCCTCCATGACAACCCAATATACAAAACTCTGGTTCTAAAATATCCTGATAATATTTCCCAAACATGATATAAGATCATGTTATTCTGGGAGCTTTGTCAAATAGAGATATCGGCCACTTTGTTCAGATACCCATGGTCTGGGATGATTTCTGGATCTCTACTTTTTGGGTGTATTGTAAACATATCAAGCCTCTATTGAGTAATAGTAAAAGATACAGACTTTGTATAGGATGTAAGAGACAGTTCCATTAATTGAATGCCAGATCACTTTCATTTTTGTACATAACAAATACAATTTAAACTAATTAAAACAGTTGCTGGAGCTTATTATGTTCCTGTTGTCTTCTACCCTTGGATTGCTTACTCAGGAGAAGGCAAGCACCATGTCCTGAGTCAGGATTTCAGGAATGACTTAGTTAGGTGGTTCTGGACCTGAATCTTTAATGGGTTTTCAGTCAAAATGTTGGCTGGGACTGCAGTTATCTTAAATTATACTGAGGCTAAATGATCCACTTCCAGAAGGGATGGTCACATACTGGGGGACACCAAGGACTCATGATAACAACACTGGCAAGGTGGTACAGGTTGTTGTCATGAGTTCATGGTGTCTCCCAGTGTGTGACTATCCACGGGTTGCTTCCTCCTTTCTTTTTTTCTTCCCTTTCTCCTCTGTCCCTCTCTCCTTCTTTCCCTTCAAAGTATGTAGTACCCAGCTTCTAAAAACAAATCCCAATGACTCCAACCAACTTGCAAAAATATGTGGAATTATGTCAGTACTTCTATCCAAAAAATATAAAAAGTACAGAAATAATGTGTGACTTCCTGGCTGTATTAAAAACCTGTGATCTATCACCATGTTCTCTTTTACTTTGCTGCAGTGATCTTTTGTTAGTAGTGTCTCAGGATTGTTGAAGCCTGGAAATCTGAGTCACTCCATGGAGGAAAGCCATAGCTACCTGCATTGGACATTACATGAGCAACACAATTTGTAGTTATGCATTTTAGACTTCAGAGTTTACATGCTACAGCAATATAGATGACCCAATTGAATTAATCACATTTTAATATAATGAATTCTCAAAATCTTTATTATGCACTTTCTCAAATTCCAGAAATATTGAAAGCAAAACAACTCATAATTTAAGAAATGACTGAGATGATGGAACTTTAACACAATGTATGTAACACAGGTATACTCTGTTCTGAGTTTATCAATACAATAAACATGTATGTAGAAAATTTGAGAGGAAAACAAGGCCAATACTACAATGTATCATGTTAAATGTATAACTTTCTAAAGCTAAATTATTTTTTCAAATACGTGAATTTCATAAATTTTCCTGGTATGTAAACCCGATGCCTATGCATTGATAGCTAAAGTTAATCATTTAAATCTTCAGGGGCCCTAGTTCATAAACGTGCTACTCAGCGCTATCTGAGAAAAGTTATCACCCCTTGCTGGAGGACCCCAGGCGTTACTTCCACATTGCTGTATCATCTTCAGTTCCTTTAACCACACCCTCCTTATCTCAGCTTTCTGGCCCTCTTCTGTAAAAGTGTTGTTTTTTCAAATAATGTTCTAAACACTTGCCACTATTCAACTAATCTCTCTTTCTCAAGGGAAAAGAAGGAATAACACCTCTCTGAATACATGTTTTCAGTGTCACTAGTTTGGACATTAAAGAAAACATAATAAAAGGTTTATGTGCATACATAGAATATGTGTATATGTAGGAAGAAGGTAAATGGGATAAAATATATTTATTGGTGTGTTGAAAAAAGAATATTAAGAAAAACAAAACTCTAAAGTCTTTCCTTTTAGAATTGTTATTTGTGATTCTTAAGTGATTCCCATGTGATCCTTGTGATGAAAACTACACAAGCTCTACATTTTCTTCAGTTACAGAAATAAGAAAGAAAAAATGACTCTCTTTTGCTGTCAAAAAAGCCATAACAGTTGAAACTAGATTATGTAAGAATTAAACAGAGATTATACAATACCCAAGGACATTATAATTATATAAAGGTAATGTAACAAGATATAAATCAGGCTTCCAAGGAGTTCATCTCATTTGCAATGATACAGATTATAAGAGAGTCTGAAGTAGATCCTGTAGAGTAAAAATAAAATGGCTAGGTTTTTCTGTGAAAGTATCATTGAGGGTATAAGTGTAAGATCTATTATTCCAATTATAAAATGAGACTTCTCTCAACTCATAATCAAGAAAAATGCCAATCCCTACCATATCTCATTTTCACTTGTAATAGTTGAATGCTGAACTTGCCAGCATCTATCATTTGGTGATGGTAATGTGCTAGCATTTCTGGGTAAAAAGTCTATGTATACACCTGTGGACCATTTACTTGAGCCTTTTATTTCTGCTTGTCTGGATTGTCTGTCAGCACCAAATTCTTCACAGCTAAGGACAGCTGGGTAAAAAAGTAAATCTCTAGGGATTGTAAGGAAAGTTTGGTTTCATTATTTCATAGGTCGCACTTTTTCTGTCTTCTGAAATAATAAGATTGGGGTGGGCAGTTTCAGGATCTAGAGTCAAATCTACTTTAAATATGCTGACCATGTTCTTCAGGCCAAAAAATTGTGAAGAGAAATAGCAATTCTCTTTCTTTAAATCATTTGAAAAGACCTCTGAGGATCTGAAGTTTTTATATCTGTTATGGATACTTCCAAGACCTGTCAGTTAATCCAGGTCTGCCTGCATGCAATTTTATTTCTTGTACCATATTTCTCAGGGTGGAAATATAGTCTGAAATTTGCATTTGGTTTTCAATTAATTTTTCCTCAATATACTTCTGTTCTATCATTAATCCCCCCCCACACAAATAGCATCCTGTCCCTCCTCTAGTAAATGCTTAAGGTATTCAATTTCAGAGTGTAATCCCCCACTCTAATTTCTCACCTTCATCCTCAATTCAAAAGATTTTGAGACTTGTATTTCTAACCACTTTTTCACATCTTCAATTTGTTCTTCAGGGGCTAAATGAAATATCTGAGCTTCTTTCTGTGACTAGATGCATTTCGATCAGTGGTCATCAAGTGGTGATCCTGGTGGTCAGAGGATACCCTGCTCCAGGTCCTTCTGACAGAACAGGGTCAGAACTTGTGTTTTTCACACAGGGGTTTCTCTTCTAAATATTTCCTCTTACTCCACCTGATGAGAAGTAGCTTCACAATTTCGATCATATGGCAGAATTGCGTGTTCCTCTTCAAATTCCCACTGGATCAGTGCTGCAGGCAGGACAAGGGAAGATGGCCTGTAGATCTTCCCAGCATTGGCAGGTGTAGGAGTGACAGTAGTTGTGGCCACAATCAAGGGTCACTGGATCTCTCAAGTAGTCCAGGCAGTTGGGACAGCTGGCCTGTGCTTGGAGATCAGCCAGGGAGAAACTAAAGGCATTTTTTAGTGAGAGTTTCTGTCTGAGGAAACTCCCTTTAGGAAAGCTTATTTCCCCAGAAACTACAAAAATTCCTACCTAGACAAAGCTACTGCCCTTTCAAGTAGTTTTCCCTGCTTCCCTTCAGGTCATGAGAAAGTTTCCAAAAAGAGCTCCAGCTCACAGGCAATACTTGATCTGCCTGCCTCCTTCTCCTTCTGTATTCACTGGTCTCTCTTAATTGAAGGTTAGCTGTGGAGTCCTCTTGGTCAGAAAGAATCAATATTGCAAGGCACAATATTGTTTCTGTGGACAAAGATATTCCCTTTGGGAAAGGATATTCAATCAAGCACTTATTATTACATGAACAGTATATCAAGTTGATCAAATAATTAAAGGATATTTCCAGTAAAGATAAAGTCCACCAAAAATTCGAAGTAGTTAGAAAATAAAACCATCACCCCTTTTCAAACCTATTAATTAATAGATCTAGGCAGTGATATACTTGTCTAAAAGCATCCACATAAAGTGAGAAAGCTCAGATATTTTAGACCTCCTGAAGGTGTACACAGTACTATCTGTGAAATATTGTGATTTTGAAAAAAAAAATGAACTTAGATTATATTAAGCCTTGGAGAGCAGCTACTAATTTGCAGGAAATAGAGGCAAAGAAACATGTTATGAACCACCTAGGTATGCGAGTAGAAAAACCCAATGTGTTGGAAATGCTATCGACAAAGTGACCATGTTTTTTCATACCAAAGATATCAAGCACAGAAATAGTATAGAGGAGGAACTCAGGCATTAATCTAGATTTAAAAGATATACTAATCAATTAAAATGTATTGACCAAAATTTGCATCCTGTTTCAAATGCATACTTTCATCAAAATTGCAATTCAATTTGGGCAGTTGGATTGTTGCTGATAATAATTATTGCTAATTATTCAAACCTAGAATTATGTTTATTATAATAGTATCCTTTAGGAGATACATAATGAAACATTTACAGATGAAATCATATGATTTCCAGGAATTTGCCTCAAAAAATGCAGAGGGTGAATGGTGGGGCTATAAATAAAGTTTGTGAATTAATTTAAATTAAAGAAAGTTGCTTTTTGGACATGAGGGCTTGTCATAATATTCTCTCTACTATTCAGTATAATTGAAATAGCCTACAATTTAAAATATTTTGTCAAAAGGCTGACCTTTAGAAAGCCTATTTCAGAGTGTTGCTTCCCCATTCCAGCCCATCCAGCTTCTCTGTTACTCCCTTTAGAGAATCTCTCACTTTCCCACCATCTCAAAGTCCCTTCAATCTTCTCCTAACTTCTTCCTCACAGTTGTCCCAAACCTGTCTTCATAACCCCATCACATTTCCTGTCCCCATTCCTTGTAACTAAAAAAAAAAATCTACATAGTTGAAGCAAATTGAAATTGAAGAATGATCAAGAACAGGTATTTAGGCTGCATCTCCTTGTGTTTGCAGTGGGTTTGTTACATGCCTGATTTCACACCACCTATTTTATCTGGGACTGGTTCCTTTATCCCCCTCTCTTTCATGGTTACTTAAAAACAGTGATTACTCTGAACATGCCTTGCAATTTGGTGAAAAGATAAAAATGAATATAGATCTATCTCTTGGGAAACATTTTGTTTTTACTAGTAGGAATTTAGTGTGGCACACAATTGACCATATCCCAAAGATGTTTAATTGTAAATGCATTGATTATGTTTAATGTCTTGCATTAAATTCAGTCAAGATCAGTGTAAAATGTAAAATTCTCTGATTCTTATATAACAAAAAAGAAGTACCTGATACAAGTTAAAAGGTTAAAAATGGAAACTAAATAAAGTTATGTGCATACATATGTTAGTATAATATAAAATTTTATTTTAAAATTTTATATAAAATTTATATAAATTAAATTTATATAAATTAAATTATATTAAATTAAAATTTATATAAATTTTATTTTAGTATATAAACATAAATAAATATATATATACATATATATTTATACATATATATCTACTTATATCTTAACAATGTAATTGAAGGTTAAAAAATAACATGAAAGAGCTCACCAATTTCTTTTCAATATAGTTACCCCCAGCTCAGGCCCAGCCAAAGTCTGGAGCCCTTTCCCTGAATCTCCACTCTCCTAAGGCCAACAGCACATTCCTTACTTAGACATTCTGCTATAATTTGTTGTTAGAGATGATTTGAGAGCTGCCCTTACATCCACTGGTCAGGAAGGCATTGAGTACTATAGGCTGCTCTCTTAGTAGAGATTAGACATGTCTTCCTTGTTAAAATACATAAGACGGTACAACTTCTGGGTTCACTGTTAAGGTCTATATATGGCCTAATGTGGCCTTATAACCATATAGGATTTCCCCTTCCTTTGTTTCATTTGACAGACTCCAGGAGCAATTGACAGCAGAGAAATGACAGGTTCTTGATGGCATTTCCCATCTTCCTCTCTGAATGCATCTTCTGAACCAGGGGCAGGGAAGACTTGACTCATTGTACCTTGTTCCCACCTCTTTCTACTCCTGCCAAGAAATTTCACTGTCTAATTTGATCAATGATGCGGTTTCTGCATGCATTGAATAAATTGAAAAATCTTCATTTTTTCAACATAGGTGAGTGATGGGTGACTTTATTAACCAACTGGCATGATCCTTCTCATATGTTTTAAAACTGCCACAAAAGGAGGTATATCCACAGTTGGTCCTAGGCTCTGTCTTCTAGATTCACTGATTAGTTCCAATAGTTTTCAACCTCCTCATGGTCACACATAGCAGAGAACCTCCCAGTAGAAATTTCTCTCCTTCCTCCCGGCTCCTTCTGGATATGGGGGCTCTGTAGGTGTATTGGAGAGGATGGGGCTATGATTGGGCAGTCCAAACAAGGGGATGCAGCAGGCTCTCCTAAGAGGAATTTATCTTACTTTTGCTTTTGGGGGGTCCTGGATATACAGTTTGAATAAATCTCACCAGTGAAACTAATATTTGAGAGTCCATTGGTAATCTCATCCAAGGTATATGGTTTTAGCAACTACCCATGTGGTGGCAACCACTGAATCTGCACCTCTATACCTGATCTTTCTCAGCAGATTTATGTTAATATATACCATGCCTGCTTAGCATTCCATTCACTCAGAGTTCATTCATTTATATGTTCAACAAATTTGTTGCATGTTCACTAACTATGGTGTTTAAATATAAGCCCGGAAGGCAATAATAATAGCACATTCTTCACTGCCAGGGAGCTATAGTGCACAGGGTAGAGATGAGCAACAGAACATGTTGGTGTTTCATAAAGATGGTGATACATTCGGAGAATAGTATAAGGATTTTCCTTTATATCAAACATAAATGCCTGGAGGAAGTGGCAAGATGGCATCAGTTTCACTGAGCATTCACCACCTCTCTCATGAGAAACAACTGAGTGGGGGAAAGGTCATGCCTGAGTGAGCTGTTTTGGGAACACACAGAGCAGGGGGCTTCAGGGCATCAATCTGGAGGGAGCTGGATGACGAGATAAACTGCTCAAAGTAAAACCATGAGTTTCTGGTCCCTGTGGGTGGAAACTGTGGATAGCTAAGCCCCACACTAAAGGCAAAAAGCTTTCCTTCCTGCTCATTCTGGAAGTGGGGGCCCTGTGGGAATATTGGAAATAATGGATGGGGTGGGAAGGGGTGAGTGATATGACTGGGCATTGTTGAGGCAGCATAGGAATAAGTTTCATTTTGACTTGGGGTGGACTGCCAAACATATTAAATGAGTCTCCCTGGTGATTCTAGCATTTTGTGAGTCACTTGGTAATCTTGCCCACAGCACATGATTTCAGTTTCTACCCAAGTGGTGACATTGCCATGATCAATTTTCTTTCATCCATTCCATGTACGCTTCCCAGAAGCATCACATCATTTTCTCACAAATATCATAAATCTTATTAATTCATTGGAAAATATTTAGAATATATGCCACCAAGATAATCATTTTAAAAATATATGCACAGTACTATCAAAATACGAATAATAAATGTTTTAAATTTTTTTCTTTATTTCAACTTTAAAAAGTAATCAGACAAAAAGAACACTTAACATATTTTGGAAGCCTTACATGAAAATTCCTGTTTTTAAATTAAATAGGTAATATGCCAAGACATGATTTAGCTTAAATAATAATATCTTAGTAAAAAATAATATGTCTAAGAAACATGAATAAAACTAGAGGATGAGAAGAGTGATGGAAAACCTGACATCCTTACCAACATCTTTTCTTTTATCTCTGTATGCTACCTCAAAGGATTTGGCAAATTCTAGTAAAGAAACTGGTTTACAGAGCATGTGGATGGGTTTGGAATGGGGGAGGTGGATCACATGATCTTTTTTGCACATTTTAAACCAGACCCAGTCAACCTATCCATGACTGGATAACCTCAGACAATCCAGTTTACTAGGCCTTTAAAACATGTATATCGTTTACAATAGAACATAAAGTATCAAGTACCTAGGATACACAGGAGCTCTGTCCTGAAGTTTCTCTAGCATTGTAAAGCAAAATTAAAGAATGTCTAAATGAAAGTAAAATATTAAGAGTTGATGTCATAAAGGTGGCAAAATACCCACATTAAATCCCAGGGATTTGGGGGCTGATGAGTTGGCACTAAACAGAAAATTGGACTCCATGTAGATTTTGGCCAATATGAATGGTTAAACACTAAAAAAAAAAAAAAAGATGTATTAAGAAATAAATTAAAGTACGATTTCCTAAAAAAAATCAATAAAATGCATAAGTTATAAAATTAAGCATATTAGCATTCGTCATTGAAGTGAGGTACAAACAATGAGTTTCTTCTGCTGATTGAAAAGTGAAAAACTCTTCAGTCTTTGAAAGCAGAATACCTAAAACTTTAAATAATCATTCCACAATATCCTAAAACTCGCATGAACACCATGAGGAAATACTTCAAGATATCAATAGTCTTCTAGTTTGTCATTCATCTCATTCCTCGGTGATTATACATAGGGTCAGAGAGTTTGAAGTAGGTCCAGTGGAGAAATAAGGCCTAAGTGTTTCTGTAAAATTACCATTGAATGTGTAATTATGAGTTCTGGTATGCATGTCATAAAATGAAACCTCTCTCAACTCATAATCCAGAAAAATGCCAATCCGTATGAGTTTGTTTGTATTCAGGATGCCTGGAGTATTTGTCCACTGCTGAATTTGCCAACATCCGTCCCTCGGCAATGCTGATGAAATGGCATTTCCAGGGAAAGAGTCTTTACACACCCGCAAGGACCATTCCCCTGTGCCTCTCACTTCTACTTGCCAGAAATGCCCGACACAATCAAATCCCTCAGAACTTAGTGCAGCTGGGAGGAAAGTAAATCTTTTTCTCAATCTTGAGGATTTTGGGATAATTATGCCCACTCTGTTTCTGACTGAGAGCGGGCTTGGATCCCATGGGGAAGATGGATGAAATTTTCTTGCTTGCCATTGTAGATACTCTCTATTTTGTAGAATGAGATTTGTCCATCATCATCCTTTTGTTAGTTGTCCTGGGCAAGTCCAATGAACTGGAATGTAGATGTTGCAACTCTGGTGAGATTCAGGACTCAATAACCATATGAACAACTGAAGATTTAAGTCTCTGGGACATAAAATAAGGAGTATAGTGCTAAATATAGATTCAAATATGAGGGGCAGACAAGCCATGTGTAGGAAAAATGGAAATGAATCTAACTCTGTTACACTATGGATAATATATTCTTAGGTAAGGCCCACTGACAGGGTGCCAAATTCCTGAGATTGTCTGCCATGCCTATATTATCTACATGTCTTTAGAGCCCTTAGGAGCCCCTTGCTTGAAGAATTGTTTACTCTAGCAGTTGATGAGGTCCTCCTGAAATGCACATAAGCATAACCTCTAGAGCAAGTGTTCGTAACCTTTTTTGTTTCACGGACCCCTTTGCCAGTCAGATGAAAACCATGGACCCCTTTAAGTCCACACGATACTGTGTATTATTCAATAAATATATCACACCCACACCAACACATCCCAAAAAGAATAATGTATTTTTTTGAATTTCAATTCAAGCTCACGGGCTCCTTATTAAGAACCCCTGTTTTAGAATGACCTCCCAACTCGCTTTGAAATCTCTTAGCCATGAAAATCTCATTTGTATTTAACATTTACCCCTTTTCATCAAGGTCTTTTTCCAAATGCATTTCTAGTTGGAGCTTGGTAATAATCCCTGGGTGCCAGGGAAGCTCATCCCCAGGAGTCATGTTCCACATTGGGGGAAAGGTAGTGCATTTACATGCTGAGTTTGGATTCGAGAGAGGCCACGTTTGAACAACAAGGAGGTTTTCAGGAACTAACATTTAGGCAATATATAAAACTATGCTAAGTTTTGATTTCAGAATTACAATGTTCATAAGTACAACCATCAATATCAAGGGCCTGGTATATTTGTCTGTCCTCTTTCATTAGGCACTGCCCATTTACTTGGGGGATTCTTGCTGCTCTATTAGAGGATATGGCAGGATTTCCCAGGATGGGAATACCATATTCTTTTGGTTATTGTGTGGGTCTCCACCCACGAAGACAACACCCCATGACCAAGTGAACATATTCATATGCCATAGAGGCATGCCCCAGGTGCACCCATCCCCACACATCACCAAATACTAGCACTGTGCACCAGTGGTCCTCCCCTTACACAGTTTGCCACAGTTGTGACATTTCTGCAATCCATCACCTCCCCAAAATCAAAGCCAAAAAATTTTAGTAGATAAAAATAATAAGAAAAAATACTTAAAAAACAAATTAAATACAAAAATAAAAAATAAAAGATTTTATTGTGCTTTTCATCACTTTATTTTTATGTATATTGATGATTTCTTCTATATGTTTCCCCCAGTCTCTTATTTTTTTCACTTTATTTTCCAAAAAGATTTAGATGACAAAAAATCACATAAAAAATATAATTGATTGCCATATTCCCAAACCCTCCACCTCTCCCACTCCCCCTATTAACAAAATCTTACATGAGTATGGTATATGTTAAAATTGATGCAAAAATATTAAAGCATTGCTACTAAGCATGGTCCATGGTTTATATTATGGTTTGTATTTTACACTATACCATTTTATAGGTTTTGACAAAATGTATAATGGTCTGTATCATTCACTGCAAGATAATGCAGAACATTTCCAAAGCCCTAAAAATGCCCAATCTTCCTTCTATTCTATTTTTCCTTCCCCCTCCCCTCAGAAGCTATGGTAAAGGCTAAGTTTCAATTTTTGAAAAATAAAGGTTATGCTTACATGCAATAATACTGAGGACTTGACATATTGGATTGTTTTCTTTTATTAGGCACTGCTATGCTCTCAAGAGATTCTTGCCCCTATTATTGAGAACACACAAGTACTTCCTAGGATGAGAATTTTATATTTTCTTGTTTATTGTGTGAGTCGCTACCCACTGAGATAACACACTGTGACAAGATGAACACGTTCATATTCCATAGAAGCATACTCCAGGTCCACCCTATCCCACATATCCCCACAGCCCTGACGCACTGTACCAGTAACCATCTCCCGAAAAATTTGCCTAAAGAACACTCCCATATTTGTAGATTTAACCACAGACATACAAATCCCCAGAGTTCATATATTTCTTCCTCCAGCCCTCCCCCCAGTTCCAGGGATAGTCCAACCCAACCCCCGCACCCTACTCCCTTTCACAGTCCAGTTCTGTCATCCCCTACCACATCACTGCATTGCTATCACCCTTATCCACTGACCAACCACACCATTCTGTCTTATCATAGGTTTTGCCCATATTGAGCATCAGCTCAACACCCTCTACTCCCTTTCTGTCAAAAAATAACCTATCTTCCAGACTAGCTCTGTGAGTCTGCTCAGTTTGCTTGAATCATATGTGAGGTCATATAATATTTGTCCTTCAGTGACTGGCTTACTTCACTCAACTTAAGGTGTTCAAGATTTATCCATGTTGTCCCATGTGTTAATTTTGCATTCCTTCTTATAGCTATGTAATATTCCATTGTATGTATATACCATAATTTCCTTATCTATTCATCTGTTGATAGACACTTGGGATGCTTCCAAATTTCGAAAATAGTGAATAACACTGCTATGAACATTGGTGTGAAAATATCTGTTTCCCTGCTATAAATTCTTCTGGATATATACCCAGAAGTGAGATTGCTAGATCATATGATAGCTCTATAGTTAGCTTCCTGAGGAACCACCACACTGTCCTCCACAATGGCTGCACCATTCTACAACCCCCACCAATGGTGGAAATGGGTTCCCTTTCCTGCAAATCCTCTCCAATACTTGTAGTTCTTTGTTTCTAATATGCATTAGATGAGATCCCGTTGTAGTATTGATTTGCATTTCCATAATAACTAGTGATGCTGAGTATCTTTTCTTGTGCTTTTTAGCCATTTGTATTTCTCCTTTGGAGAAAGATCTACTCAAATATCTTGCACTTTTTAAAAATGGGTTTTTTTTTTTTTTTTTTTTTTTTTATTTTCAAGATGTAGGATTTCTTTATATAACCTGGTTATTAGTCCTTTACCAGATAAATGGTTACCAAATGTTTGCTCCCATTAAGTAGGCTGCCTTTTCACTTTCTTGACAAACTCCTTTGAAGTGCAAAAGTTTGTAATTTTGAGGAGGTCCTATTTGTCTATTTTATCTTTTGTCATTTGCACCTTGGGTGTAAAGTTTATGAAACCATTTCCTACTAGAAGATCTTATAAATGCTTCCCTAAGCTATCTTCTAGGATCTTTATGGTCAAAGCTCTTATATTTACATCTTTGATTCATATTAAGTTAATTTTTGAAGAGGGCGTGAGATGATTCTCTCTCATTCTTTTAGCTGTGGATATCCAGTTCTCCAGCACCATTTGTTGAACAGGCCATTCAGTCCCAGTTAAGTGGGCTTCATGGCCTTGTTGAATATCAGTTGACCATATGTGAGGATCTATATCAGGACTGTCAATTCTGTTCCATTGGTCAGTATGTCTACCCTCATGTCAAACCATGCAGTTTTGACCACTGTAGCTTTGTAATATGCTTTAAAGTCTGTTAGTGTGATTCCTCTCATTTCATTTTTCTTTTTCAATACATTATTTGTTGTAATTTTTATTGGGATTGCACTAAATCTGTAAATCAATTTGGGTAGGATAGACATTTTAATGATGTTTAGTCTTCCCATTCATGTACATTGAATATTCTTCCATTTATTTAGGCCTTCTGTGATTTCTTTTAACAATGTTGTATAGTTTTTTGTGTACAAGTCCTTTACCTCTTTAGTTAAGTTTATTCCTGGGATTTTTTCCTTGTAGTTGAGTTGCTATGGTAAATGGAATTTTTTCTTGATTTCCTCTTCAGATTGCTCATTATTGTTGTCAGTGCTACTGATTTTTGCATGTTGATTTTATATCCTGCCACTATTGGACTTATTTATCAGCTCTAGAAGCTTTATTGTAGATTTCTCAGAGTTTTTTATATATAGGACTATGTCATCTGCAAATAGTGAAATTTTTACTTCTTCCTTTCCAGTTTGGATTCCTTTTATTTCTTTATCTTGCATCAGTTCTTGAGCAAGTACTTCTAACATAATGATAAATAGGTGTATTGGAAATGTGCATCCTTTTCTTCTTCTAGATCTTAGAGGGAAAGCCTTTAGCATTTCACCATGAAATATGATATTAGAGTGGATTTTCTCATATTTACCCTTTATCATGTTGAAGGAAGTTTCCTTTTATTCCTATAATTTGAAGTGTTTTTTTTTTATCAATAAAGAAGGCAGTATTTTGTCAAATGCTTTTCTTCATCAATAGAGAAGATCACATGATTTTTTTCTTCTGATCTGTTAATGTAGTGTATTATATTGATTGATTTTCTTATGTTGAACCGTCCTTGCATGCCAGGAAAGAAAGCCACTTGTCCATGGTGTATATTTGTTTAATGTGTTGTTGAATATGATTAGCAAGTATTTTGCTGAGGATTTTAGCAGCGAGATTCATTAGAGTGATTGGTCTATAGTTTTCGTTTCTTATGGCATCTTTATTTTGCTTTGGTATTAAGTTGATATTGGCTTTATTGAATGAGCTAAGCAATGTTTCCTCCACTTCTATTTTTTGGAACAGTTTATGCAGGATTGGTGATATTTCTTTCAGGAATGATAGAGTTCACCTGTGAATCCATCTGGTCCTGGGATCCTCTTATTTTGGAGAGTTCTGATGACTAATTCAATCTTGTTACTTGATATTTTGTCCATCAAGTTCATCAATTTCTTATTTCATCAATGTAGGCTGCTTGTGTGTTTCTAGAAATTTGTCCATTACATCAAAGTTATCTATTTCATTGGCATACAATTTTTCAATATATCCTTATACGATACTCTTTATTTCTGTGGGATCAGTGGTGATATCCACTCCACCATTTTTTATTTTATGTATTTGTATCTTCCCTCTTTTTTCTTTGTTAGTCTAGCTAAGGATTTGTCAATTTTATTAATCTTCTCAAGGAACGAGCTGTTGGTTTTGTTAATTTTTTCAGTGGGTATTTTTCCCTCAATTTCATTTAGCTCTTCTCTAATTTTTGTTATTTCCTTCTTTCTGCTTTTTTTGGGATTAGTTTGTTGTTCTTTTTCTAGTTCCTCCAGTGTGCAGTTAGGTCTTTTATATTAGTTCATTCTTCTTTTTAAATATAGTCATTTATGACTATAAATTTCTCTCAGCACTTTTTTGCTCCATCCCATAGGTTTTCATATGTTGTGTTTTCATTTTCACTCATTTCAAGGAAGTTACTGATTCTTTTGCAATTTCCTCCTTTACCCACTGATTATCTCAGAGTGTGTGGTTTAACTTCCATACCTTTTTGCCTATTCTGGTTCTTTGCCCTTTATTAATTTCCAGCTTCATTATATCATGGTCAGGGAAATTACTCTGCATAATTTCAATCTTTCTGAATTTATTGAGAGTTATTTTGTGACCTAGCATGTGTTCTGTCCTGGAGAATGATCCACAGGCACTAGAGAAGAATGTATATCTGGCTGTATTTGTGTGTAATGTTCTGTATATGTCTATTAGGTCTAGCTCCTTTAAGGTATTATTCAAGGTCTCTGTTTTTTTTATTGACCCTCTGAAGAGATATCTGTCTAATGGTGATAATGCTGTATTATACTTCCCTAGTATATTTGTACAGTCATCTATTTCTCCACTTAGTTTTTTCAGTGTTTGCCTAATGTATTTTGGAGCATTCTGTTTAGGTGCAAAAATATTTATGATTGTTCTTTTTTCTTGATATTTAACCCATTTTATTAAAATATAGTGTACTTTTTGTCTCTTACAATAGTTTTGCACTTAAACTCTACTTTGTCCATTAGACTTTATTACTCCTGTCCTTTTTGGTTATTGTTTGTATGTAAAATCATTTCCCAACCATTAACTTGCAAACTCCTTATGTCCCTAGGTCTAAGATGAGTTTTTTGTAGACAGCATATAGATGGGTCATATTTCCTTATCCATCCTGCCAATCTGTGTTTCTTGTTTGGAGAGTTTAATCCATTAAAATTCAATGTTATTACTGTCAGGGTAGTTCTTGCATTAGCCATATTTTCTTTAGGTTTATATATGTCAGATTTGATTTTTAATTCTCTTTGAATCTTTTTAGTTATTCTTGGTAATAATCTTCCTTTGTACACTCTCTTCCAACCCTCTCTCTCTTGTTTTTTCCTCTCAACCAGCAGAAGTCCCTTTAGTATTTCTTGAAGGGAAGATTTCTTGTTGGCAAACTCTCTTAATTTCTGTTTTTCTGTGAATATTTTGAACTCTCTTTAATTTGTGAATACCAGCTTTGCTGGATAGAGAATTCTTGGCTGGCATTCTTTCTCTTTTACGGCCTTTATTATGCCATACCACTGCCCTCTCCCCTTCATGGATTCAGATGCAATATCAGCACTTAATCTTATCGATCTTCTTTATAGGTAATGAATCTTTTTTATCTTGCTGCTTTCAGTATTCTCTCTTCTTGAGTAGTTGACAACTTGATATGTATATGCCTTGGGTTAGGCCTGTTAGGATTTATACTGTATGGAGTATGCTGTGCTTCCTGGATATAATATCCATGTCTTTCAAAAGTGTTGGGGAAATTTCAGCCATTATTTCCTCCAACACTCCTTCTACCTTATTTCCCTTCTCTTCTCCCTCTGAGTTTCCTATAACCCATATTTTTATGCATTTCACTTTTTCATTCAATTCCCTGCATCCCTGCTGAATTTTTTCTATCTTTTTATTTTACTGTTTTACTATCCGTCTGATTTCAGATGTACTATATTTGACATCACTAAATTTTTCCTCTGCCTGTTCAAATTTGCTGTTATGTGCTTCCACTATATTTTTGATTTCTTGCATTATGACATTCACCATCATCAGATCTGTTATCTTTTTATGAGTGTTTATGATTTTTTCACTATATTCCCCCAGTTTTTTCTTAATATACTTTATTTCTTCCTTAAAATCAAGTTGATTTATGATATTTGGTGATCCTTAATAAGGTGTTCCACATTCTGTATCTCCTCCTGTTTTTTAGTTTGTTCATTAAACTGGTCCATGTCTTCCTGTTTCTAATATGGCTTGTCATTTTTTGTTGGTTTCTAGACATCTGTTTATCTTGATGGGCTTATTTCAGATAGTTAGCTTCACTTTCTACTACAAGGTTATATTTTGTTCTGCTTTTTGTTAAGTTTCCTCTTTGGCACTTGGTTCCACTTATTCTATATCCTTGTAGTTATCTATGTTACCTTGAAAAAATATTAATACTACATGAAATGAAAGAGAGAAGAAAAGAATAAGAATAATAGTATTTTTAAAAGAATATATAAAAGGAACCATAAAAGAGCCAGGAAAAAAATTAGTAAAAAGAGTGAAAAATCATCACAAATACAAAGGAATAAGCATAAAAATGGTGAAATAAAAATGAAACACAAAAAAATAGAATATAATAAAAGACCAAAAAGATGAGAATAGAGGAATAAAAAAAAAAAAAGTG
>JAQZBX010004498.1:0-59965 GCA_029593785.1 Cabassous unicinctus | reverse complement strand
ACTGGCCAAATAATGTATTTTAAATCATTTTATATACTGCATTCATCAACCAAAGGGGTGCTGATTAAGAATACCAGAAATCTGTTGGTCTTTATAAAGTGTATTTTTTTGGGGTAGAAGCTTACAATTACCAGGCCATAAAGCATAAGTTTCTTCCTTCACCAAAGTCTGTTACCCCATCTTGGAGCAAGGCAGCTGCCGACATTTGCCAGTATTCAGACTTCTTGGGTTCCTCCCTTCCCAGGGCTGCATTTCTCTCTGGGGTCAGCTCCTCTGTTTCCTCCACAAGGTCAGCTGTAGACTATGAGGATTTCTAAGCTTTGCCTCTCTCCACAAGGCCAGCTGTGAACTGTCAGTTGAATGGCTTGTCTCTTTTCACTGGGGCCTTCTGTCCTTGCTCATCAGAACTCCAACATCGAAAACTACTCCAACTCTGTCATTTGTCATGTCTCTTTATGTTTGAGACCCCGCCGACCAATTGGCAGGGATCAATGTCCTACCAACTGTGGCCCAGCCAACGCACTTATCTTAACTTAATCATGCCCAGATTACCAGACCTGTTTAGAAGCATAATCACATATCTCTTTTTGGAATTCATAATGATATAAACTGCTACATATCCATTTACCCATCTTATGCTATATATTGTTTTATGGTGTGTTTTAACACATTATTGATGTCCTAGGCCATGTATATCATTATTACTTTACCCTTTCAATAGTCATTTAGATATGTGAATTTAATTAACAGATATTGTTCTTCAATCCATCCTGAATCTTGAACCTTCTGAGATTATTTTCTTTCTGCCTGAAAAATATTCTTTTGCATTTCTTTTAAAGTGTGTTGCTGCTAGCAAACTTTATTAGTTTTTACTCATCTGTAAAAGTATTTCTTTCACTTATTCTTGAAGGATTGATATGAATTAAATCTCAGGCCCTCTATAACGTCCATTGCTCGTGAGAGCACACTTAGGGTTGAATTTCTCTTGTCTTTTTTAAATGTAATCAGTTCTTTGGAGAAGAAATTAGGGGCTTTCAGTTGTACTGCCTGCACCCTGCTGCACCTACCCCCAGGCAAAATCTGTGAGCTATGGCTCTGGGGATGGAAATAATGGCACACCTCTCAGTTACACACCTGATTTTGGATCAAAGATTTGGTGGAGAAAGCAGAGTATATTGACCTCTTCTTGGGACCATTCTGGGGACAAGTACAACGGTATTCAGCACACCATTTTGCCCAATGATGGCCACACCCAAACTACAGCCACTGATTCATGAATTCCCATTTCTCCTGGACTTAGGAGAACCCACTTGATCCCT
Organism: Cabassous unicinctus; assembly: GCA_029593785.1. Taxonomy (NCBI): domain Eukaryota; kingdom Metazoa; phylum Chordata; class Mammalia; order Cingulata; family Chlamyphoridae; genus Cabassous; species Cabassous unicinctus. The sequence goes on along the minus strand of JAQZBX010004498.1, from coordinate 58,646 downwards.
GTGACCTGGGTTAATGCCCTTGTTTGAGTCTTGTGTGGACACTGGAAAATTATGTTCTCACTAAACAATTGCTGTGTGTGTAAATCTTTTGTAGTTAGGACATTTTGGTTACAGTCAGATAAGGGAACTTTCGATAAGGTCACTTTTTGTTAGATTGCTTTAGTTTAGTTAAGGGCCTCTGATTAGATTTCAGGGAACAGGATGGACACCAATCATTGTGCTGAAGTACTACATACAGGGACACACAGAGAAAGAGGCCTGCCATATTTAACCTGCCAAGTGTGACAGGACTCCAGGAACTCCTACACCTGTGGAGAGACCCAGAAACCCAGAGAAGCTGAGGGAAAGGCCAGAGTCTGGAGTCTTGGAACAGCTTGAAGATGAAGACATCCAGTCCAGAGGTTAAGGGAAAGGTGTGAGCAATTGTGTTTGATGGCCCAATGGTGAGCTCAAGGAGAAAGTGAGTTTGGAGGAGACAGAAGAGAGACAGACAAGCCCAACATTTTTCCTTGGCAGGAGTCCAGCAACAGCTGACCCATTTTAAGACAGCATTTTTGAGGATCACTTCATTTGTACATTTTCTCAGCCTCAGAACTGTAAGCTTTAATGTTAATAAATTCCAATTAAAGTCAACCTGTTTCTGGTAATTTGCATTGGCAGCAGTTGGCAAACACAAATAGTTAGGGACACAGGGTTGGAGAGCTGCCCTGTTCTCAAATGGCAGTGTGATGCTGCTGCCTGGTGAATTCACCTTTAAATTGTGGGTATCTCCAGATTAGGCAGGAATGAGTACTGATAAGACAGATGGGGAAGTGCTCTTGGCCAGCCAGGCCTTAAAGACAGGGAGTCAGGCAGGAGAGTCACATGGTTTGGGGAATAGTATCAAGTCACAGATGCCCCAGTATGATGTACCTACCTCAGGCAGAGTTTGGCCAGGTGGTCAGGGGCAGATAAATGCATGGGACCTGGTGTCTGGTGCCACAGAGAAGTCAGGGAACAGACAGGAGTCTTCCTGCTCCTGCACCATTTGCCCTTCCCTCCTTCCCTTGGCCTCCAGTGTTAATCCTCTGTGGAGGCTGCTCTTACACTACCCCTCTTAGGTCTCAGGCAGAGACCCAAGTCTCTTGCTTCCAGTTCTACCTTCACCTTCTCCAATCTTGGGACAGCTAAAGAATGAGCAATGCCAATATGAAACCTGTTGGTGTCAGGAAGGAAATGTCAAAATTCACATTACAGCATTGGCTACAGCAATAACATCATCGGAAAGAGTAACCTTAGGCCAGTGACCCTAAGAAATAGTACAGGAATCCCAGAACATCCTCTGACCTAGGGCTGACAAGAATATAAGTGTGGTTGTGAGATTGTGCAATGTTTGCAGAAATCCTCAGACGGTGCAGATGCCAGTTATTTCTCAGACTAATTAAATATTAAATTTTCAAAACATTTTTCACAGTGTTGGAAATGATGCAGGCCACTTCATTCCCAGAAAAGAACGGAGGTGTTGGATGGGAAGAAGCCTATGAACAACTGAAGAAGCCTGAATGTAACACGTGTTCACTGCAGTTCCCCAAAGCCAGAGAAGGAATGTACTGTTTGGGAACCAGTCTCTCAGAGCCCCAATGGAAACCATCATCATAGGTTCTGGATCTGCAAAGAAGGAGAGGGAGAAAGCTCTGCTCAGCACTCACAGCCACAGTTAGTGATGTGAGTCACTCAAGCAGGTATTCACTGGGATAAGCAGAAGGAAGTCCAACTTCTCCCATGGTGCTAACAGCCCTCTAAGTGGACACATGTAGAGAGCAGTGTGGCCTTCATATGGTTGCCTTCATGCTCCTCAAGCTCCATGATCACTCTTCTTGAGGGAGGCTTCCACCCATCCAGGCAGATGGGGATGGGGACGAGGGGAGGGAACATTTTCCCTTTATGTGCAACTGTATATGAAAAGGGTGAGGGCAAGTGCCCCCCACAGTAATTTTGTAGATACAAATCAATATCTTCAGATCAAACACTTTGTATGATTTCATTGTGTGCTATTTTCATTATTTCTTTAAAATTATAACCAAATTATCCGTGCAAAGAGTATAACAATAATTTATGTTCATCCTTCAATGCCTGGCTTGCTTCACTCAACATAAGGTCTTCAAGATTCATCCATGTTATTCCACGTGTTACCACTTTATTCCTTTTAACAGCTGAGTAGTATTCCATTGTATGTATGTACCACACTTTGCTTATCCATTCATCTGTTGATGGGCACCGGAGCTGATTCCCACTTTTGGCTATTCTGAACAATGCTGCAATGAACAGTCAGCTGTAGAGTATGAGGCACTCTAAGCTTTGCCTCTCTCCACAAGGCCAGCTGTGAGCTGTCAGGTTAATGGCTTGTTTCCTTTCCATTGGGCCTTCTGTGCTTGCTCATCAGAACTCCAACTTCAAAAATTACTCCAGCTCTGTCCTTTGCCTTTTCTTTTTATGTTTGAGACCCCAGCCACCAAGGGGCAGGACTCAGTGCCATACCAGCTGCTACCCATTCAACACCATTATAATAACTTAATGATGCCGAGATTATCAGAGCCTTTTACAAGCATAATCCAAAATCTATTTTTGGAATTCTTAAGATATCAAACTGCTACTTATCCATTTACCCATCTTATGCTATATAATATTTTATGGTGTACTTTAACACTTTATGGATGTCCAAGCCCACAGATATCATTATTACTTTATCCATTGAATAGTCATTAAATATATGAATTTAAATAACAGATACTGTTCTTCAATCCATCCTGAATCTTGAACCTCCTGAGATTATTTTTTTTCTGCCTGAAGAATTTCATTTTATATTTCTTTTAAAGTGAGTTGCTTCTAGCAAACTTTGTTAGATTTTACTCATGTTTAAAAGTTTTTATTTAACTTCTTCCAGAAGGATTGAGATTAATTACATCTCAGTACCTGGACAATCTCCACTGCTGTTGAGAGAACCCTTAGGTTTGAATTTCTCCATTCTGTTGTAAATGAAATCAATTCTTTGGAGAAGAAATTATGGGCTTTTTTTTTCACAGCCTGCTTCCTGCCCCCCATCCCCAAGGCAAATTCTGTGAGCTCTGGGACTGGGCATGGGGGTAATGGCACACCTCTCTGAGTTACACACGTGAATTTGGAGTTGAGATTTGGTGGAGAAAGCACAGTATGTTGAGTTCTTCTTGGTACCATTTTAGGGACCAGTGCAATTGTGGTCAGCCCCACATTTGGCTCAATGATGGCCACACCCAAAGTACAGCCACTGCTTCATGAGTTCCCATTTCTCCTGGACTAAGGAGACCCCTCCTGACCCCTGTGCCCCAGTTTAATGCCCTCGTTTGAATCAGGTGTGGATCCCAGAAAAGTTTGTTCTTACTAACCCATTGCTGTTTGTGTAAGCCTTTTGTGTGTGTGACCTCTTAGTTAGATTCAAATAAGGGACATTTCATTTATGTCACCTTTTGTTAGATTGCTTTAGTTTAGTTAAGGGCCTCTGATTAGATTTCAGGCACCAGGAGGGAACCCAATTATTGTGAAGTCCTACATACATGGAACACACAGAGATAGAGTGCTGCTATGTTTACCCTGCCATGTCGGAGAGGGTTCCAGGATCTCCTACAGCTGTGGAGGCACACAGAAACCCTGAGAGGCTAAGGGAGAGGCCAGAGACTGGAGTTTTGGAGCAGCTTGAAGCCAAAGACATCTAGGCCAGAGGAGAAGGGAGAGGTGTGAGCAATTGTGTCTGATGGCCCGCTGCAGAGATAAGGAAGAAAATGAGTTAGGAAGAGAAGGCAGAGAGAGACAGGCAGGCCCAACATTTTGCCTTGGCCAAAGTCTAGCAGCAGCTGACCCTTGTTAAGACAGCATTATTGATGATGACTTGATTTGGACACTTTCACAGCCTCAGAACTGTAAGATTTAACCTTAATAAATTCCATTAAAAGCCAACCAACTTCTGGTATTTTGCATTGGCAACACTTGGCAAACTCAAACAGCCAAGGACACAGTATGGGAGAGCTGCCCTGTTCCCAAATGGCAGTGTGATGCTGCTGCCGAGGGAATTGACCTATAAGCTGTGAGTGTCCCCAGAATAGGTGGGAATGAGTACTGATAAGATGGAGGGGGAAGTGCTCTTGGGCAGCAAGGCCTGCAAGACAGGGAGTCAGGCAGGAGAGTCACATGGTTTGGGGACTAATATATAGTCACAGATGCCCCAGTATGATGTACGTGCACCAGGCAGGGTTTGTTTAGGTGGGCATGGGCAGATAAAAGCATGGGACCTAGGGTCTTGTTCCTCAGAGGAGTCAGGGCACAGAGAGGAGACTTTCTGCTCCTGCTCCTTTCGCCCATCCCTGCTTCCCTTGGCCTCCAGCATTGACCATCTGAGGAGGCTTCTCTTATTCTACCCCTCCTGGGTCTCAGGCACAGAGTCAGGTCTCCTGCTTCCAGTTCTACATTCACATTCTGCAATCTTCAGGCAATTAAAGAAAGAGCAATGCCAAGATGAAACCTGTTGGTGTCACAAAGGAAATGTCAAAAATCACATTACAGCATTGGGTAGAGCAATAACACCACCAGAATGAGCACTATTAGGCTAGGGACCCTAATAAATAGTATGGGAATCCCAGAAAATCTTGGGACCTAGGGCTGACAAGAATAGAAGTTAGGTTGTGAGATAGTGCAGGTTGCAGAAATCCTCAGAGGGTGCAGATGCCAGATATTTCTCAGACTAATTAAATATTAAATTTTCAACACATTTTTACAAGTGTTGAAAATGATGCAGGCCTCTTCAATCCCAGAAAGGTACAGAGGGGTTTGATGAGAAGAAGCTCATGAACAACTGAAGACGGTGTAATATAACATGTGGTCACTGCAGTTCCCCCAAGCCAGATAGGGATGTCCTGTTTGGGTACGAAACTCTTAGAGCCCCATTGAAAACCATCATCATAGTTTCTGGATCTCTAAAGGAGGACAGGGAGAAAGGCCTGCTCAGCACTCACAGCCTCAGCTAGCGATGTGAGCCACTCTAGCAGGCCTTCACTCAGTAGTAAGGAGCAGGAAGTCCATTTTGTGCTGTTTGCTAACAGCCCTCTAACTGGACATGTGCAGAGAGCCGTGTGGCCTTCACATGGTCGTGTTCCTGCTCTTTGGGCAACATGCTCACTCTTGCTGAGGGAGGCCTCCAACAGTCCAGGCAGCTGGGGAGGCGACCGAGGGGAGTGAGCATTTTCCTTTATGGGTGACTATATTAGAAAAGGTTGAGGGGAAGTCTCCTCACAGTAATATTGCAGATACAAATCAATATGTTCAAATCAACCACTTTGCATGATTTCATTGTGTACTATTTTCATAATTTCTTTTGAATTATAACCAAATTATCCATATAAAGAATATAAAAATAATTTATGTCTGTTATGGAAAACACCAAAATTCCTTCTCTAGCCACAAACCCCATTCCTACTTCACAGAATTATCTTTTTTGACAGATTCTTTTGGGTAGACATTTCTGTTTGTAAATACATACATTCTCTAGTTTCATCTCTCCCATACCCTAACAAATATGAGATAAATATTGGAGTACAACTTAAGAATACAAGTTTTCTAGCTTCTTAAAATACATGAGATTAGATGTATATTGTCTAATTATGAAAGGATCATTTCTGATTTAAAATAATAAGGAAAATTGGTGTGGAGTAGAACGAAGGCCACTGTAGGTCAGTGGCTGTTAAACTTGAATCCACATCATAATCAGGTGAGGATTCTGAAAAAAAATATTAATTGTTGGGATGCCTTATAAGAAACTGCTACAATATTGGGCCACATTATTTTTAAAATGGTAATTTTTTAAATGCTTACCCAGAATGTAATGGATTGAAGAACCAGTGAAAACAACCAAGATAATTTTAAGTAAGTGGAAAGACCATCTTTACATAAAATAAGAGAAATCTCGAGTTCCGATGCATGAATTAGTCGTAACAAATTGAACACAGATGAGTGTGGAAGAAAATATGGGAGGAACAGATATAAGAAGAAACTGAAAGTGCACTTTTCCAAGAGGAGAAAGACATCCTGAATTGCACAGTCACAGCCACTCCCTTAAAAGATTGGCAACAAGTTGCACAGACGGGAGGTAGAGATTCTTTGGAGATTCACATTCATTACATTCACAGGGTTTCTCTCCAGTATGAATGTTGTAGTGTTTAATGAGATATTACCTCTGGCAGAAAGCTATTTCACATTCCTTACATATATAGGGTTTCCCTTCACTATGGATTTTCCCATGGTTAGTGAGATTTGATTGGCTACTGAAGGCTTTCTCACATTCCTTACATATATAGGGTTTTTCCAATTTTGTATTCATAGGCTTTCACTACAGCATCTATTCTCAGATGGTTAATGAGTTTTCATTCTGGTTGAAGGCTTTTCCACATTCATTGCCTATATAGGATTTTTCTCCAGAATGAATGTTCTGTTGTTTAATGAACTATTGCTTTTGGCTGAAGGTTTCTCTGAATCCTTTACATTCATTTTGTTTCTGTCCACTATGTGTTTTTTACATGTTCTGTGAGATATGATTTCTACCTAAAGGCTTTTTCACATGCCTTACCTAAATAGGGTTTCTTTGCAGTAGGAAATCTCTTGTATCTGAGATTTGACCTTTGAATTAAAGCTCTCCCATATATATATGCTTTCTCTTCAGGAAGAATTTTTGAATGAATAAAGAGGTTTTCTCTCAAGTTGGACACTTTCCCACGTGTATTACATTTCTATGCTTGTTCCCTAGTATGGCTTTTAAAATGAGGAGTAAAAAATGACTGTAAAGAGTAGACTATTTTCCGGACTCACATATGGTTTCTCTCTAGTTTGAATTTTCTCACATTCCATGAGGTTTTGTTTCATATGGAAGCATTCCTATGTCCATTACAATGCTAACTAAGTATGAATATTTCATACTCAATGACACTAAATGCCTGGCTGAGGGATTTCCAATATTCCTTATATACACAGGGTTTTACTCCTGCAAGATGCTTTGATGTGACTCTAGCTTTGACAAATTCATGACATCCCAAATGGTTTCTCTGAAGGATTAATTCTCATCTAAAACAATGAGGTTGAATTTCCAAGAAATCTTCACACCCATTACACTTAAAGGGGAGGACTACCATGTAGAGCAAACTGCCAAAACTCATTGTCTTCATTCTTTTTCCCTACACAGATTGCCTCATGCTTAGGTAAGCATTTCATAAATTCCTTCAAAATGAAGTTACATCCATAGAAGTGTTGTAATGAGTAAACAATGCTTGCATTCAGAGAAAATACTTTCCAATTTTTCTTACATTCTCTGCCTTCATGTTCAGTCTGTGCTGTATTGGAAGTGGATATAGCTTCACTCACAAGCCTTTTGTTATTTGGTTCTTTCTTCTTCTTAATGTCCTATGCTTCTTCATAGTTTGTGAGGTGCAGCAGAAGCAGTGCTTAAAGGGAAATTTATAGCATTGAATTCATTCATTAGAAAACAGTAAAGATTCAATATCAATCATCTAATCATCCCATTTGGAAAGCACAAGAATATCTCCTTTTTCTTTGTTCTATCATTCATGGCTCTTCTTGCTTTAAATGAGCATCACATCCAGTTTGGTGACTTCATAACTAGGAAATGGGTAAGGGATACAGCACTTGATTTATGTTGGGGAAAAACAACACCCCATAAATCAACCCTGGAACTTTCAGGCTTCTGAACAATGAGAAAGGTGCAACTTCCAAAATTGCACAAGTAAGTTGGATCCAGAATAAAGGCCAAAATCACAACCTAGGAAACCCTGAATACTTTGTTTTGGACTGACTATTTTTGCTCAATTTTTTTCTTCTCCTATTTATTTGGATGAGATGCACTACTTAATATTCTTTAAAGTTTACCGGAGAAATTATAACACTTTTGCCTGCCTTTCCAAATCTGCACTTACTATTTGTTATTGACTTGCCAAATAATATATTTGAAAACATTTTATATCCTGTATTAGTCAGCCAAAGACGGGCTGATAGAAAAAATACAAGAAATCTTTTGGCCTTTATGAAGGGTATTTACTTGGGATACAAGCTTACAGTTACCAGGCCATAAAGCATCAGTTTCTTCCTTCAGCAAAGTCTCTTACCCCAACTTGGAGCAAGAAAGCAGCTGACATTTGCCAGGGTTCAGGCTTCTTGGGTTCCTCATTTCCCAGGGCTGCGTTTCTCTCTGGGCTCAGTCACTCTGGTTCCTCCACAATGTCAGCTGTAGACCATGAGGCTCTCTAATCTTTGCCTCACTACACAAGGCCAGCTGTGAACTGTCAGGTGAATGGCTTGTCTCTTTTCCCCGGGGCCTTCTGTGCTTGCACGTCAGAACTCCAAAATCAAAAACTACTCCAGCTCTGTCCTTTGCCATGTCTTTTTATGTTTGAGAGACTACCCACCAAGGGGCAGGGCTGAACACACTTATCATAACTTTATCATACCCAGATTAAATGACCAGTTTACAATAATAATAATATATCTCTTTGTACTTTATAATGATATCATACTATTACATATCCATTTACCCATCTTAGGCTATATATTATTTTATGGTGTATTTAAAAACTTTATTGATGTCCGAAGCCATGGATGTCATTATTACTTTATCCATTGGACAGTCATTAAATACATGAATTTTATTAACAGATATTGCTCTTCAATGTATCCTGAATCTTGAACCTTCTGTGATTATTTTCTTTCTGCCTGAAGAATATTCTTTTACATTTCTTTTAAAGTGAGTTGCTGCTAGCAAACATTATTACTTTTTACTCATCTGTAAAAGTGTTTCTTTCACTCCTTCCTGAGGGATTGAGATGAATTAAATCTCAGGCCCTCTATGATCTCCACTGCTTTTGATGGCACCCTTAGGGTTGAATTTCTCCATTGTGTTGTAAATGTAATCAGTAGTTTGGAGAAGAAATTAGCGGCTTACAGTTTAACAACCTGCTTGCTGCCCCCCCAAACCCAGGTAAATTCTGTGTGCTCTGACTCTGGGGCTGGAAATAATGGCACACTTCTCTGAGTTACACACCTGAGCTAAGCTTTGGTGGAGAAAGCACCGTATATTGATTTCTTCTTGGGACCATTCCAGGAACCAGTGCAATGGTGGTCAGCACCCCATTTTGCTAAATGATGGGCACACCCATAGTACAGCCACTGCTTCATGATTTCCATTGCTCCCAGACTTGAGAGACCTCTCTTGATCCCTGTGTTCTGGGTTAATGCCCTTGTATGAGACTTGGGTGGGCCCTGGAAAATTATGTTCTTACTAAACCATTGCTGTGTGTGTAAGCCTTTTGTATGTAGGCCATTTTGGTTAGATTCAGATAAGGGACCTTTGGTTTAGGTCACTTTTTGTTAGATTGCTTTAGTTTAGTTAAGGGCCTCTGAGTGGTTTTCAGGCACCAGGATGGACAACAATCATTATACTGAATTCCTACATATATGGAACACAGAGAGAAAGAGTGCTGCCATGTTTACCATGCCATGTGGGAAGGGGCTCCAGGATCTCCTAGAGCTGTGGAGAGACACAGAAACCCTGAGAGGCTGTGAGAGAGGTCAGAGGCTGGAGTTATGGGGGAGCTTGAAGCTGAAGATATCGAGGCCATAGGAGAAGGGAGAGGTGTGAGCAATTGTGTCTGATTGCCCACTGCTAAGCACAGGGAGAAAGTGTGTTTGGAGGGGAAGGCAGAGAGAACCAGGCAGGCCCAACATTTTGCTTTGGCAGGAATCCAGCTGCAGCTGACCCTTTTTTAGACAGCAGTTTTGAGGATATCTTTATTTGGACATTTTCACAGCCTCAGAATGGTAAGCTTTACTGCTAATAAATTCCAATAAAAGCCAACCTATTTCTTTTACTTTGCATTGGCAGTGCTTGGTAAACTCTAACAGCTAGGGACAAAGGGTTGGAGGGCTGCCCTGTTCCCAAATGGCAGTGTGAAGCTGCTGCTCTGTGAATTCACCTGTAAACTGTAGGTGTCTCCAGACATGGCAGGAATGCATACTGATAAGATGCAGTGTTAAGAGCTCTTGCCCAGAAATGCTTGTGAGACAGGATTCAAGCAAGGGTGTCACATGCTTTGGGGACTTGAATAAATTCACAGATGCCCTGTATGATGGACCTGCTCCAGGCAGAGGTTGGCCAGGTGGGCAGGGGCACATAAAAGCATGGGACCTGGGGTCTGGTGTAGCCGAGGTGTCAGGGCAACAAGAGGAAACTTCCTGCTCCTGCTCCCTTTGAACTTGCTGCTTACCTTGGCCCCCAGTGTTGACCACCTGAGGAGGCTGCTCTTACTGTACCCCTCCTGGGTCTCAGGCACAGACTCTGCTCTCCTGCTTCCAGATGCACATTCACCTTCTCCAATCTTGGGTCAGCTAAAGAAACAGCAATGCCAAGATGAAACCAGTTGGTGTCAGGTAGGAAATGGTTTTGCTCTTGCTTAAATAAATATGCTATTACTTTGCATTTGCTTTGCTTATGCATTAGCTTTTATGCACCTGGATAAACACACATAGCTAGTTATATAATTGTATGATTAATATGTTCAGGAAATCACGATTGCACATACATTGAATGATGAAAAAAAGGGAGGATAAATCTCACCCTGGGTGTGAGTTTTACTATGTTAATTAAGCAAGTTGAAGTGAGGAGAGCAAGGGGCTTCTTTTGTACAGGTCCAGCCAATCAGCTGAAGCTAGTTTTCATACTTCATTGCTTCAACAGGATATTCTCGAACACCAAAATTGGAATTTGGCAGAAAGAGAGTTTTGCCTCTCATTACCTTCTAGTTTAAATAATTCTTTCCTTTATATCCTAGCAACAGAAAACAAGTTACTTTCAGGTGTTTGCTCATCCTACATCCATCAGTTGCAACTATCTTAGTAAATGGGTTTAGCTAATTTCTAATAAACCTTAATATGCATTTCCACAAGGGGGCTCTTTTGATCCAGCAAAACATAATTATTTCTTGGAAAATCTTAACCCTCAATTTAAACCTATGTTTGCTGAATGGGAGTATTTTAACAAATGTCTCCTAGAAAATAAGGGTAACATAAGGCTCAGTTAGAATCAGTCAAAGAAAGCTGTTTCAGAACTCTGTCTTTGTAAATGTTTCATAATACATTTCACTGAAATACTGATAAAATAGTAAACTAAAAAAGTAATATTTCTGACAATTTTGTTTGCTTAAATATGTTCTCTCTAAATTTATAAAGATTTACTGAAGAAATAAGCCAACGTTACATCATCTAAATGAAGTATTTAAAATGAAGAAAGAAAAGTTATGTTTGCATTAACTGAATGGAGTTTGATTTTGATGGTAATTGCATGCTATAAGATGTTTGAAGATAGTTTCCAATATCATTTTAGTAACAAGTATGTAAGGGATATAGAATGTCTATTTTATTTAATTAAAGGAAAAGGAATTTTGTTATAAGATAAAATGCCTATTAAGAAAGAGGAAAATGTGGGAGAAAACTTGAATGAATATAGAAAGAGCAGAAGTTTTGTGAAAAAGGAACTTTTTTGGTATAATTTGGGTAATATTGAATGGGTCCATCTATAAAGTTTTGAAAGTCTTATTATCAAAATTTTTACTAGTGTAAAACTGAAATTTAGTTGTCTCTCTATTATAGTGACAAGTTTCTTAAATCATTGGTGTGTTTTTATTAAAAGGTTATAAAGAAGTTTTCTCCTGAATAATTAAAATAAAAGTTAAAAAGCCTAAGTTTTATTAAAATAACTTCTTGTATTTTATTTTAACTTTATTATTAAAAACAAGTCTTCTCACTTTTAAAGGATCATAATGTTCAAACCTAACAAATTTAACATTTTCTTTCTCAAAGTCAAACCATTTAAAACTCAAAACTCTTATTTCAAAGCATTGCAAAAGTTTGCTCTTTCAGCTTATTAAAAGAGAAGTGCTAAAAATAGTTAAGTTCATTTGATATATGTTGCTTAGAAAGTGTTAAAAATTAAAGTGATTTTCTAAACTAATGTTCATTAAATTTCTATGGCTATCTTGTTCATATAAATATTTAAATTCTGCATAAAATTCCTAGAGCTTTGACAATGTCTTCTGCATAACATTATAAAATAGTATAATGCTGTTTTTCATGGTTTTAGATACTTTTAAAATGTTATATGTCATAAAAGTAACCAGCTTTCCTTATCAGTTACTTTGTTTTGATTTAGCACATACAGACACAGATCAAAGTTTGATCTTCAGAAAAAAGAACCTTAAAAAAAAGCAAGGCTAGTCTGCAAATTATATTTTACTTTTTAAATAACATAACTCTAGTCAAAAAAGTAAAGGAGATATGAAAAAACTTCTGTTATGATCTGTGGTTAATAGCTTCAATATAAGCTAATTTTCAAATGTTTCAAATGAATTTCTGAAAATAGCTTCATTTTCAAATCCTCATAAAGAAATTAGGGCCTAAACTGTAAGTTCTTACAGCAGTCATATTTGTTTCTTTTATTTTTATTTTTATATTTTTAGACAAGTAAAAAGAATTTATTGGGAATAGGGGGAGAGAAGTCAGCCTGCTGAGAAAAGGGAGAGAAGGACTAAAATACACACGAAGATTTGATGCAGGCTCCTCTAGTCAGAGAGAGTAATCTCAGGCTTTTGCGGTTACCTTTTAAACTATTCATTATTCCTCCCCTTGCTTATGCTGAGGGGAGTGGGTTCCAGCTATTACCAGTTATCTCACCAAAGGTGGGGGCAAATTGTGAGTTTGTGGCCAAATTCTTCCCCTGCCATTCTGGTCTTTTTGGATTTCCAGTCCTGAGTCTTTGTCCTTGCCTGTGTGATGTCACATGGTATCCTTGCCCCACCCCACCATTCTTCTCCAGGTTCTGCCTGACCATGAAGGAACACCACTGAAGCTTCCTCAGTTCCTCACAACCAGTCCCTGAACAAACACACTTAGAATGACATGCTCCCCCACTAGTCCCCTACAGGCACACCTCTGGCTTGCCTGTGAGTCATTCTGCATGTCACTGTCCACGGGGTCTTGGCTCTGTTCATGTCCTTGTTGCACACCCCCTTCCCCTTTAAAACCAACATTCTATATTTACACAGACTTGGTCACCTAGAAATCACCGAATCAACAACTCATGAGGTTCTACAAAGCCCAGACAAATATGATAACTGGAAGGGGGCAGCACTTGGGGAAGACAAGAACGCAGGATCAAACACACATCACCTAATGAATTAATTTGCATTTGCCCCATTTCAACACAGATTTATATTGATTCTACAGCATGTAAAAGAAACCCCCTTTCTCCTTTAACTACCAGGACACGAATCACTGCTGCAGTAGGCTAGGACTTTAGCTCTGGGCACCAGAAAGTATCATTCAATCATCATGTCTCTATATGCCAAGGAGGAAATTCCAGAATTTTGTAAGGTTAAGTATTATAGTCTTTGCTTCATACATCCATCCTTGGACACACACACATTTCCATTGTGCATGGCAAGCCTAACCTAATCCAAGGAAAGATGGAGCTGCTGTGCACAGCAAGCCCCGTGCCCTAGGATGAATAGGTTGGGTACAGGAATCCCTTATTACATATATACATAGCTCTCACCTAAACTTGGCTGCCACTCTTGACCTGTAATTTGGCCCAGCCTCTCCTAACTTCGTGGCATCATTTTCCCATTTAGACTAATTTCCAATCTTAGAGTAGGGGATCAAGTCATTGGGTGACCGAATTAAAAACCTGGTCTTATATCCCATGGATAAGATGGATGGCATTATCCTGCCTGCAGCTGCAGAATCTCTCTATTCCGTGGAATGGCCGTTGTTCATCATCATCTCCTTGCCAGGTGTCTTGGGAAAGTCAACTGAGCTGTAGAGTAGGAGCTGCAGCTCCACTGAGATCGCAGGCACAGCTGGCACATGGGCAGGCCAAAGGCTCCAGTCTCTGAAAGTACCCCTACAAACTCCAGCACCCCATCTAGGTTTGAATAGAGGGGACTGATGGAACATATGCAGGGAGAATTTATTTGAGTCTAACTCTGTCATTCTCAGGAGTACAGATTTCAAAGTAGAGCCCACTGATAAGGCATCAGTCTCTGTAGCTATCCCCCCTTATATGGGACCTAGGTGTCTCCAGAGCCTTCAGGGACCACTCTGTGTGGGATGATATCCACTTTGGTGTTCTATGAGATCCTACTGAGATGTGCATATGCGTTACCTCTGGGATGACCTCCCAACTCTCTTTGAAGTCTCTTAGCCATATCAACTTACTTGTTTTTACCATTCCCCCTTTTATTCAAGGTCTTTTTCCAGTTGTATTGCCAGTTGGCAGTTGGTATTAATCCCTCATTGACAGGGAGACTCATCCCTGGCAGTCTTGTCCCACACTGGGGGCAATGTAATGCATTCATATGCTGAGTTTGGCTTAGAGAGAGGCCACATTTGAGTCACAAGGAGGATCACAGGTGGGAAGCCTTAGGCACCACATAACAGTAGGCTGAGGATAATCCCATCCATCTTTTCCATTCGATATAAGTCCCATCTCACTTGGAGGTGGATTGGACAGCACCATCCCAGACTCCTCAGGATTGGGGGAAGAGCTATGTACTAGAGTGGACTTACTGGTATTCTGTTGTAGACATATTGTGATTCAAGCAATGGAAGAAATTACAACATTTATGTGGAGCCAGTGGCCACTGGACACTTTTGGGGCAGGGAGACCTAAAAGCAGTGTAATACAGGGGCTTTATTTGGGACTTGGGAATTATCCAAAGTGACATTACAATGACAGATATAGGCCATGTTACATCCACTTATAACATGCAGAACTGTGTGGGAGAGAGTGTAGTCTACAAGGTGAACTATGATCCATGCTTAGGGCAAAGCCCCAGGATGTGTATATCCATTGCAGATTGTGTGCTACACTAATGAAAATGTTTATGTGGGAGGTTAGGGGAGGTGTGGAAGATGGGGAACATGGGAATCCCTGTAATTTTTGTGTAACATTTATATAATCTAAGCCTTTTTTAAATATAAAAAAAATAATAATTAAAAAACATAGTCTTCCATGAAACACATTCCAGATGGAGGGATTCAAGAGGACAGACACTATGGGAGAAAAGCCAGCTCATATTGGCAAAAATGAAGGAGTTCAAATAGTTTTTTTGTGTGATGATCAAGCGACAACAAAAAAGAAACAACAAAATCATCACAGGCAAGAATTCTGCATCAGGCAAAACTGTCCTTCAAAAATGAAGGTGAGTTCAAAGTTTTCAGAGACGATCAAAAACCAATAGATTATGTTACCAAAAGACCAGAATTACAATAGACACTAAAAGGAGTGCTATAGCCTGAAAGGAAAAAAACAAGGGTAAGAGATTTGGAGAAAAGTGTAGAAATGAAGATTATTAGAAGGATAAAATAAATGGTAAGAAAGAAGACAAGAGAACAATATGACAACAGAGAGCCGAAAGACAAAATGGATGAAGTAAGTAATGCCTTTACAGTAATAATATTGAATGTTAATGGCTTGAACTCCCCAATCAAAAGACAGATACTGATAGAATGGATTAAAAAATATCAGCTGTGTATATGTTGTCTACCACTGATTCACCTTATATGTAAGGACACCAGGTTAAAAGTGAAAGGTTTTGGAAGCGGATGTGGATTAAGTGATTGTGTTCCTGCCTACCACATGGGAGGTTCCAGGTTCCGTTAGCAGTGTCTCCTAAAGAAGACAAACAAGGCAACGAACTGACATAATGGGCAGACATGGTGAGCTGATGCAACAAGATGACACAACAAAAAACATGAGGAAAACAATGAGAGACACACCAAAGCAGGGAGTAGACGTTGCTCAAGCAATTAGGCAACTCCCACCCACATTGGAGGTCCCAGTTTTGGCTCCCAGTGACTCCTAAAAGAAGACCAGCACAAAACAAACAGGCACAGAAAATGCAAAAGAATGAGGGGGTGGGGAGAAATAAATAAATAATATAAAACCTTCTTAAAAATAGTGAAAAGTTGGAAAAAGGTATTCCCTACAAATAGTAAACAAAAAACAAAACAAAACAAAACAAAAAAGCCAAAAAACAGCTGGAGTAGTGATACTAATATCAGACAAATAGATTTCACATGAAAAACTGTTATAGGGGATGAAGAAGGTCATTATATATTAATAAAAGGGGCAATTCAGCAAGAAGAAATAACTATACTAAATATTTATCCACCTAACCTGAGAGCCCTAAGATACATGAGGCACACACTGGTAAAATGATACATGAGGCACACACTGGTAAAACTGAAGGGAGAAATAGATGTCTATAGAATAATAATTGGAGACTCTCAGTATTGGATAGATCATCTGGACAGAGGATAAAGAAACAGAGAACTTGAATAATATGATAAATTAATTAGACGTAACAGATATCTGTAGAACAATTGCAACCCAAAATAGCAGGATATACTTTTATTTCAAGTGCTTATAGATCCTTCTCCAAGGTAGACCATATATTGGGTCACAAGACAAGTCTCAATAAGTAAAAAAATATTGAAATTATAGAAAACACTTTCTCTAACCATGAGAGAATGAGCTGGAAATTGATAATGGATGGAAAAACAGAAATTCATAAATATATGGAGATTAAACTACACATTCAGATAATCAGTGGGTCAAAGAAGAAATTTCAAGAGAATTCAGCAAATATCTTGAGACAAATGAAAATGAGTACACAACATATCAAAACCTATGGTACACTGCAAAGACAATGCTGAGAGGGGAATTTATAGCCCTCAATGCTTACATTAAAAAAGAGGAACGATCTAAAATTGAAGCTTTACCTGCACTCCTGAAGGAACTGGGAAAATAACAGCAAATTAATCCAAACCAAGCTGAAGGAAAGGAATAATTAAGAGCAGAGCAGAAAAAAACAAAATCAAGAACAAAAAAAACCAGAGAGGCACATGAACACCAAATGTTGATTCCCTGCGAAGATCAATAAAATCAACAAAATTTTAGCTAGACCGACAGAGAGAAAAACAGAGAAGATGCAAAAAAATGAAACCAGAAATGAGAGAGGGACATTAGCACTGATCCTGCAGAAATAAGAGAGTTCATAAGAATATTCTATGAACTGTGTAACAATTTGGCAGTCTGATATAATTATGAATTCCAAAATATAGACATTGGATTATGCTTGTAAACTGGTCTGTTCATCTGGGCATGATTAAGTTATGATTAGGGCTTTGATTGGGCCACATCAGTAGGGCGTTGAGCTGCCCTTTGGTGGGTAGGAAATCAAAGATAAAAGTCATGGCAAAGGACAGAGTTGGAGTTTTGAGTTGGAGTTCTGATATTGGAATTCTGATGTGGAGTCTTGAGCTGGAGTCACGGGAAGTAAGCAGAGGAGCATAGTAGTGAGGAATGAGAGAAGGCCCCAGGAAAAGAGATGAGCCATTCACCTGACACACAGCTGGACTTGTGGAGAAAGGCAAAAGCTTGAGAGCCTCATAGCCTACAGCTGTCCTTCTGGAGAGAACAAGCAGCTGAACCTGGAAAGAATCAATCCTGGGGAAGAGAGGAACCCAGGAAGCCAGACCCCTCACAGAGTTTGATGAGGGAAGTAATTTATGCTTTATGGTAACTTTATAACTTGGCAACTTTATGGCCTCTACCCCAAATAACTACCCTTTTTAAAGACCAACAGATTTCTTGTAGTTTGCATCAGCACCCCTTTGGCTGATTAATACAAAGTGCATGAAAAAATTAGACAATGTAGAGGAGATTGAAAAATTCCTAGAAAAACACAAACCACATACATGGACCCTAGAAGAAATAGCACACCCCGACAAATCAACCAATCACAAGTCAAGAGATTTAAATACTTATCACAAACTTTCTAAAGATGAAAACCCTGGGACCAAAAGGCTTCACAGTTGAATTCTGCAAATCATTCAAAGTTTATCTAATACCAATCTTGTCTAGTGCTTCCAAAAAATTGAACAGGAAAGAACGCTACAAAACTCAGTCTAAGAAAACAATATCACCCTCATACCAAAATCAGATAAAGGTACGACATAAAAGAAAATTACAGACCAATATCTTTAATGAATACAGATGCAAAAGTCCTCAACAAAATACTTGCAAATAGAATCCAAAAGCACATTTTAAAAATTAAACATCACGATCAAGTGGGTTTCATCCCAGGTATGCAAGGGTGGTTCAACACAAGAAAATCAATTAGTGTAATAAACCTCATTGAAAAATTGAAGAAGAGAAATCACATGATTTTCTCAATTGATGCAGAAAAGGCATTTGACAAAATACAGCACCCTTGATAAAATCTCTCCAACAGATAGGAATAGAAGGAAGTTTCTCAATACGGTAAAGGGCATATAAGAAAACCCTACTGGTAACATTTACTCAATGGTGAAAGACAGAAAGATTTCCTCCTGAGATTAGGAAGAGGACAAGTGTGCCCATTGTCACCACTGTTATTCAATATTGTTCTAGAAGATCTAGCTAGAGCAATTAGGCTAGCTAAGGAAATAAACGGCACCCAAATAGGAAAGGAAGAAGTAAAATTCCACTATTTGCTGATGGCATGATCCTATATCTAGATCTCCTGAAAAATCCACAACAAAGTTACTATTACTAATAGACAAGTTCAGCAAAGTGGAAGAATACAAGATTAATAAGCAAAATCAATTCTACCGATGTGCAATCTGAGGAACAATTCACGGAAAAAATTCCATTTATAATAGCAAGGAAAACAATCAAATATTTAGGATTAAACTTACCCAAGGATATAAAGGACATGTATTCAGAAAACACCAAAACATTTCTAACAGAAACTGAAGAAGGCTTAAGTAAATGGAAGGACAATCCATGTTCATGGATTGAAATACTAAATATTGTTAAGATGTCAATTCTATCCAAACTGATTTACAGATTCAATGCAATTACAATTAAAATCCCAACAAACTTTTGCAGAAATGGAAAAATGAATAATCAATTTTATTTGGAAGTTTAAGGTGCCCAAAGAGCCAAAAAGTTCTTTACAGAGAAGAACGACTTCTGAAGACTGTCACTTCTAGACTTAAAACATATTACTTAGCTACTGTGGTAAAAGCAGCATGATACTGGCAAAAATGTAGCCATATTGACCGATAGAACTGAATCAAGAACTCAGATTTAGTCGCCTCACATTTAGACAAGGTGTTCAAACCCTCTCAGCTGGGCCAGATGATCTCTTTAACAAATGGTGCTGGGAGAACTGGATAATTATATCCAAACGAAAAAAGACCTCTATCTCACATCTTATACAAAAATTAACTCAAAATTGATCAAGAACCTAAATATAAACGTGAGAACCATAAATCTCTTAGAAGAAAATGTAGGAAAGCATATTCAAATCTTGCAGGAGGTGGTAGTTTCTTAAACCTAATACCCAAAGCATGAACCACAAAAGGAAAAATAGATAAATGGAACCTCCTCAAAATTAAACATTTTTGCACCTCAAAGGATTTTGTCAAAAAGGTGAAAAGCAGCCGACAGTATGGGAGAAATATTTGGCAATCACATATCTGATAAGGGTTTAATAGCCATGATATGCAGAGATTATACATCTCAAAAATAAAAAGACAAACTACCCAAATGGGCAGGAGACTTGAAAAGAAAATTGTCCAAAGAAATACAAATGGCAAAAAACACATGAAAAAATATTCAACATTACTACCAATTGGGGAAATCCAAATCAAAACTACAATGAGATATCATTTCACACCTATTAGAATGGGTACTATAAAAACTTGGAAATCTGAAAATATTGGAAAGGATGTGGAGATAGGAATGATTATCACTGTTGGTGGGAATGTAGAACAGCACAGCCATTGTGGAGGACTGTTTGTCAGTTCCTAAGGAAGTTAAATATAGACTTGCCATGGGACCCCACAATACCATTACTAGGGTTTTATCCAGAAGAAATGAGAAAAAAGTCATGAATAGACACCTGCACATCAGTGTTAATAGTCGCTTTATCTGCAATTGCCAAAAGTTGGAAACAACCAAAGTGTCCATCAACTGATGAATGGATAAACAAATTGTGGTGTATACACATGATGGAATATAAGCCAGCAGTAAGAAGAAATGAAATCATTAAGCCTATGGCAACATGGCTGAACCCGAAGGACATGATGCTGAGTGACTCAAGCCAGACACAAAAGGAGAAATATTGTATGATTGTTCTTTTATGAACTAAATATATTGTGTAAACTTATGTAGTTAAATAATTAGAATATAGGTAACCAGAAAATTGAAGGAGTGTAGAGAATTGAAAGCTGAGGGTTAAACTGTGCAGAAATGGTAAAAAGGATGTTTGTAAATCTTTGGGAATGAATAGAAATAGTGAAAGCATATCATGGTGTCTGTAACTAGCCGAGCTATTATATGGTTATGACAGTGGTTGAAAGGGAAGTCTAAGTGTATGTATATTACTAGAAGGATAGTTAAAAGCTGTAACATGGGACTGTATAAGATAGTAAAACCTCATGTAAAACATGAATATGTGTGATATTGCATTTATTATATTGTTTTTACAAATGATAAATATAAATAAACTAGAGAGAAGGAAAAAGAATAGCAGTTCTGTTGGATGGGGGAAGCATAGAGATATTTATACGTGATGAATTTTGTGTGTTTGTTATTTGTATATTGTTATTATTTGAATAATGAAACTGCCCTAAGAATAGTTGAAGTGATGAATGCACAAATATGTTATTATACTGAATACCATTTATTGTACACTTTGGATAGATTTATGCTGTATTAATATGTATCAATAAAACTGATTTGATAAAAAAAAAGACACAGGGTGAACATTAAAACTTGACAGCATGCAAATAACGGTGACAGTTCTTATTGGAATGAAAGACACAATGGATGAGTTTGAAAATACATGAGAGGCATATAACAGCAGAATTGAAATGGCCAAGGAAAGAATAAGTGAATTAGAAGAGCGTCTGAATTGGAAAAGACAGGAGAAAGGAGAACAGAGAAAAAAAGAATAGAAAAATTGAAATGGCTTTCAAGGAATTGAATGACAGTGCAAAATGCACAAACATGCATTAGGGTGTCTCAGAAGGAGAAGAGAATGGAAAAGCAGCAGAAAGAATAATTGAGGAAATAACCACGGAAAATTTCCCGACTTTTGGCTATCATGGATAATTCTGCTATGAACATCAGAGTGCAGATGTCCCGTCGTGTCACTACTCTCAGTTCTTCTGGGTGTAAAACTAGCAATAGTACATAGGAGCAACAAAAGAAAAAACCAACATTCTTGCACCTCAAAGGACTTTGTCAAGAGGATGAAAAGACAGCTGACTTAATGTAAGAAAATATTTGGCAAGGTAAGGGTTTAATATCCATGATTAAAAGGATATGATACAGAGATCATACAATTCAAAAGCTCAAAGATTAACAATCCAATTATAAAATGGGCAAAAGACTTGAAAATACAATTGTCCAAAGAAGAAATATAATGGCAAAGGAACACATGAAAAAATGTTCATTATCACTAGTGATTAGGGAAATGCAAATCAAAACTACAAAGAGATATCATTTCACATCTATTAGAAGGGCCGCTATTAAAAAGACAGAATACTGTAAATCTTGGAGAGGATGTGGAGAGATAGAGTTGCTTATTCATAGTTATAGGAATGTAGAATGATACAATAGCTGTGGAAAATTGTTTGGTAGTCCTAAAGAAGTTGACTATAGACTTGCTATGAGACCCAGCAATACCTTTGCTAGGTATCGACCCACTCTACTTCTTTTAATAGATGTATATTGGCCATGAATATTTAATGTATTTATTGACAGGCTAGTGCATAATTTTGGCATTTTTCCCTCTTCCTTGTTTTTAATTTGTCTATTTAATTTTTCCTGATTTCCTATGAGTTACTTGAAAGTTTTTAAAATATTTTGAATTCTAGTTTTAATGTTTTTTTGTATACCTCTTTGTTAACTTTTTAAATGGTTGCTCTAGATGGTATACATACATTTCTATACATAGAAAAGTCCTCATTGATTACTGGTATCAAAATTTTACCAGTTCAAGTAAAGTGTATCCCTTTATATACCTTTGCCCTCCCCCCATCTATTATGTAATTATATTAAATATTTCTTCTACAGAAATTAGTAACCTCATCAGATAGTATTATTACATTGCTTTAATTGTCAAATGAGAGAATTCAAGAGGACAAAGAAAGTCTAATGCAATTAGGTATATATTACATTTTATTAGATCCTATCCGGATGCATTGCATTTATTAAGATTCCCATTTGTTTACTTTTTAAAAATTTTTATTTATCCCCCCCAGATTGTTCTCTTGTCTGTCTTCTCATTGTTTGCTCACCTTCTCCAGAATGCACCAGGAACCAAACCTGGGACCTCCCACATGGAAGGCAAATGCCTAATGACCTGAACCACACCATCACTATACTGCATTTAATTGTCATTGTCTATTTAGTTGTTCATTTTTTTTTTTACTGTGGGAATATATATGCAACAAGAATTTTCCCATCTTTTCCAGTTGAAACACCCCGTCCAGTGATATCACTCCTCTTTACAAGGTTGTGGTATCATCTTCAGCTTCCAAATATTCCCATCTCCGCATACAGAAACATCATACACACTAAGCATTAATTCCGCATATCAACTGCCCCTTCAGCCTTTGCCACATATATTCCAATTTCTGTCATTGTGGGCCTGTATCTTCTCTGATTTTTTTTTTTTGTATTATCATGGGTCTTAAATTTTCATCCCAATCATTAATAGTCATATTTTCTTAGACACCAACTTAATTTCAAGGTGTATATTAACTATGTTCATATACTTCTCTGGCCCCCATATTTATGCAGTACTTGTCACAAATAGTTTGTTTATACTTTATGCAACCCAAACCACAGTTTCAGCATTACATTTTATGTATTTGCCTATATAGGTCCTGACTGAAATAAAAAGTAGCCTTAAAAAACATAAACACAACAGAACTGATCTTTATTCTTACCTACAGAACTTTCTTTAGCATTTGTTGTATGGTCAGTCTAGTGGTGATGAACTCCCTAAGATTGCTTCATCAGGGAATGTCTTAATCTCTTTCCACTTTTGTAAATTGGTGTTGCCAGATGTAGAATTCTTGGTTGGCAATTGTTTGCTCTCAGAATTTTAAACATGTCATCCCCTTGCTGTCCTGCCTCTATGGTTTCTATTCAGAAATTGACATTTAACCTTATTGCTGCTCCCTTCTATATGAGACATTGCATTTCTCTTGCAGCTTTCAAAATCCTCTTTATCTTTGGCATTCAACACTTTGATTATAAAGTGCTGTGGTGTGTGTCCATTTCAATTTATCCTGTTTTGTGTTCATTTAGCATCTTGGATGCATATTGTCCTTCATCACATTTGTGGGTTTTTCAGCCTTTATTTCTTTGAATATTCTATCTAGTCCTTTCTCTCTTTTTTCTACTCCTGGGATACTCACAATGTGCATATATGTATGTTTGATGTTATCCTACAGATTCCTCAGGCTGTGTTCACTTTTCTTCATTATTTCTTCTTTCAGCTCCTCAATTTCAATCATCTTATCTTCAAGTACACTGATTCCTTTTTCTGCTAGCTTCCATCGACTGTTGAACCCCTCAAGGGAAATTTTAATTTCTATTCATGTGGTTTTCAGCTCTGTTTGGTTCATTTTAATAAATGCCATCTCTTTACTGATATTCTCTTCATGTCCATCTCTCATTTTATGATTTCCTTTAGTTCTTTCTCCATGCTTTCCTTTAGGTCTTTGAGCATATTTAGGACAATTTTTAAAAAGGTCTTTCTTTGGTATATCCCATGTCTGTTTTCCTCACTGATGGTTTCAATTGCTGTATATTTTCTTCTTTTCCTGGACCATCACTTCCTGTTTTTTTGTATGTTTTGTAACTTTTTGTTGAACCCTGTATATTTTGATACTTTATTGTGTTATTGCAGGAATTTTTACTTTGAGGTGTCTGCTTTTTATGTATGTATACAGCCAGTATTATGTCAGAGATTTCCCTGAATGCCAGGAGCTCCCAAAATAAAAGGAAAAAGAAAACACCTTTCCCAGTCTTTGTAGGTAGACTTGTGCACATGTTCTTCATTAGAGTTTATCACTATAGTGTGTTAGAAAATTGTTCCAGACAAAAGTGTAAGGACCACCATAATCCTTTCTGGGCATGTGCCTTGAGCATGCATGTATGGCCCTAGGAATTTCCCCATTGATGTGTCTACAATCTCAATGTGTTTTGTAGGAGATGCCTTCTACATGCAGGGGAATTTCTGGTGTGGCTTTTGAATTCTCTGAGTGCATGGAGGTTTAAATTCATGAAATTATATCTATTTTTTATATTTCTCATAGGACTGTGAAAGATAATCCCTATTAGTGGATACTTTTAGGGGAGGCCATTATTATTGATAACATTTTCCCCAGCTGAAATCACAAGAATGAAGAAAAATAAATGGGCACAATTTTTAGCTCATCCTTTCATTAATGTGCTGGCCTCCTTTGAAAATATTGACTTAATGGGAAAATCCCATTTAATTTCTCCATGTTACATGATCCTATTTCCTATACCACTTTTTATCCACAATAGAAAGCTACTTAATTTCTCTGCTCCTGGGAGCAGTGTGTGGCCCAAGTTAAATCTTGTTTCCACATGTATTATTTCAAGAATGTAGAAAGGTACAGCCTCTGTGGAAGACTGTTTCCTAAGGAAGCTGAATATAGCCTTGCCATGGGACCCAGCAGTATCATTGCTGGGTATATACCCAGAAGAACTGAGAGCAGTGACATGAACAGATATCTGTACACTGATGTTCATAGCAGCGTTATTCATGATTGCCAAAAGATGGAAACAACCAGGTGTTCATCAACTGATGAATGGACAAACATTGTGGAGTATACACATGATGGAATATTATGCAGCAGTAAGAAGAAATGAAGTCATGAAACATATGACAACATGAATGAACCTGGAGGACATTATGTTGAGTGAAGCAAGCAAGACACAAAAGCAAAAATCCTGTATGATTGCCCTATTATGAACTAAATGTATTATGTGAACTATAAATGTGTTATGTGAAATATGAATACCGGTAGAATTGCATACATAAGAATTTTTTTGAAGCTGGCAAAATGTAAGTTAGTACTACAAAATGTTAAAATCAGACAAAAAAAAAGAAGCCATTATGTTAAGTTAAGAAGACCAGATACAGAGTACTACATATTGTATGATCGCATTTATATAAAATGTAAATATAAATCAATTTATAAAGATTAAATGAGATTAGTGTTTATATAGGTCTAAGGAAGGAATGCTAAGAGTGTGGAGTCTTTGTTTTTAGAGTGATGAAATTGTTCTAAAACTTTTTAGGTGAATATATTACATTGTGATTATATTAAAAGCCATTGTTTATACCCTTTGGATAGATCATATGGTATGTGATTATATCTCAGTAAAACTGCTTAATAAACAAATAATTGTGCAAGATCAGCCAGAAACAGCAGTTATATACAGCAGGGGAAAAATAGATTGAGAGGTGAGGAATTTTCTTACTTGTCTGTTTTTAAATGATTATTATTTTGAAATAATGAAAATGCTCTAATAATGATTGAAGGGATGAACACACAACTAGGTGATAATACCAAATACCATTGATTGGACACTTTAGATGAATTGTATACTTCATTTCTATGTATCAATAAAATAGATTTTTTTTTAAAAAGTAGAGTTATAGAGTGGATATAAAGCATGATCCAACAATATGCTTTCTACCGGAAACTCACTTCAGTTATGGCAAAATAGGCAAGATAAAAGTAAAAGGATTGAAAAAAATATATGCCATGCAATTAATAATCAAAAGGAAACAAGAGTGTATTCAACATGATATAGTTATATAGGAAAAAGCCTCAGCTAGCTTCATACTCAATAGTGAAAAATTGAATGCTTTCCTGCTAAGATTAGGAACAAGACAAGGATGCCTGTTTATATAACTGTGCACCAACATTGAACTGAATATTCTCACCAGAGTAAATAGGCAAGAAAAAATAAATAAAAGGCATCCAGATTGGAAAGGAACAAGCAAAACTGTCTCTACTTGCACATGACTTGATCCTATGTATAGAAAGTGCCAAAGGATCTAAAGGAAAGCTGCTAGAGCTAACAAAGTAATTCAGTAAAGTGGCAAGATACAAGGATAACATGGAATAAAATAGATTTATATCTATACACCAGCAATGAAGAACTGGAAAAGAAAACCAAGAAAAAGCTCCATTTACAATGCCATGAAAAAGAATAAAATATAGAGCAATAAATTTAATCAAGGATATAACGGACTTATACACACACCTGTAGACAAAAAAATGAAAAAAGATTGCTGAAAGAAATTAAGAAGACATAAATAAATGGAAAGATATCTGGCAAAGAGGAACAGCATTCAGAGAATAGAAGAGGAGGAATAAGAGAAGTTGGGTGTTTGCTTCTATGACATTACAGATAAGAAAAATTGGAGATTATTTGGTTTAGAGAGAGGCACACTTGAACAACAAGGAAGTTTTCAGTAAGTAACTCATTGTGTTCTATGACAAACCATTCATTTCACTTGAATAAAAACAATTATTTTTAATAGAGGTGTGTGATAGTTTCATTAGTTAAAACATACAACTTTATCATCTTAAAGGTGAAACAGATATTATGTTTACTTATTAATACATTTATAAATCCCAGGAGATTACACCAAAATAGAATAAAATTAAAATAATATTTTATGTAAGAATTGTTTTTTTTTTTTCCTTCATAGGTGGTTAGAACTGCTTTGTTTTCATAATACCTTAAAAATATAACCTTGAAAGCCTACCAAATATTAGACTCTGGGGAATATAATACATAGTAATTTTTTTATTTGCTTTAATTATAATATAGAAAAACCTTTTCATAGATTTCATGGATCTTTTTGCTTCCTGAAATTGGCAATTGCGTTATTAATTATTCTCATCTCAAGGCTGTTAAAATTTAATTGCAGAATTACAGGACAGACTGTGCAAATCAAGTTTTAGACTGAAATATTCCCACTGTCCCTATCATTTTTAGTTTCCAGGCCTAGTAGACAGAATTCTCAATTAAACTCACATCTCCCTTACCTTTCCACACCAGCCCACACCCCAAAGTTTCTAAACCAATTTTAATGAGTTGCTTGAATTCAGTCTAGGTTAGAAGACCCTGGGTGTAGGATAGGCTACAGAAAGAATATGAAAATATTCAGGACAACCGTTTGAGTTGTTTTTTCCTTGAAATAATTTCTTTAGTCAGATTTTTATATGAGCTTTGTCAACCTGTTTTTTTTTTTTTTTTTTTCTAATTTGGA
This sequence comes from Cabassous unicinctus, assembly GCA_029593785.1. Classification (NCBI taxonomy): domain Eukaryota; kingdom Metazoa; phylum Chordata; class Mammalia; order Cingulata; family Chlamyphoridae; genus Cabassous; species Cabassous unicinctus. The sequence continues at coordinate 31,137 of JAQZBX010004498.1, read as the reverse complement.
CTCCAGGCATGTTCATTTACATATAGAAATAAAAGTGCTTATTTAATTTTTAGCAAATTCAATAGAGCTCTTTCAAGAATTTTTATTTGTTTATGTGATATTACCATCCAGAGGTATGAAAATATACATTGAACAGACAAACACACAAACAGAAACATAACTTACTAATTTGGCTCATAAATCTCTTTTGTTATGCTTGTCTTTTGATATTCCATCATTTCATGACATTTATTTTTTTACAGCTTTTAAGTTCTCCCCTTGGATTGGTGTTGCTTATAATATGCAAGCTTGTTCTTGGAAAAACATGCACACACAGATAATAAGTTGTTCTTTTTTTTCAATTCAAGCTCACATACCCCCTGAAATCTTTCCATGAGTTGAGAACTAGTCTATAGAGTTTCAGTCATTCACATATTAACATTTTTGTCTAACTTAAAAGGTGTCTATGTAATGTTTCCATAATCATAATTGTTGATAACTCTTAAACCTCAGCTACAGGGTTTTGTACTGAGAACTGAGTTGAGAAGGCTGATGCAGTTATGGTGTCAAGGGTCATCTTTGACAGGTGAGCTGGTGAGTAAAGTTGAGAGTGCTAACATGCTCTATTGAAATGTTAGGGTCACTTAACAGGGAAGCTTCTAGGTGTGCCAGGCCACTTGAGAGAAATTCTGAGTATCACGCCTGTTTAACAGAGTCTCCATGGTCTGTGGCACAACAATTTTGAGAACTAAGCCAAACACTCAGACAGGGCCTGAGCTAAAGTCACAGGGGCCATGACCATACGTGGGCCAGAGGGGAAGCCATGAGTGACCCCATCCAGAGTGTGGCTGTAGTAGCCAATGGGGTGAAAATGGTCCCACATGCATTTCCTCCTTCCTCATTCATTTAGAGCTGGAAGGAAGCCCCAGGGGATGGGATTTCTACAGCCCTGGTGCCCAGTCTGGGATGTTGAAAGGGTGTGGCTAGAGAGTGAGAAAGCTTCAGGTTGGGAGTGTTTGAGGAGAACATAAAGGGGTCAGGAAATGGAAGAAAAGGAGGGGGCCCACAAAGGGCAATATCTAGGGAACCTAAGAAATGCACCTACCTGTTCTTTGGTGGTGGATTGTGGGAAGCTAAGGATAACCTTGAGATCAGAGTGGTCTAGTGAGAGTTCTCTTTTTAGAATTATTGCAACTTCATTGGTATTTCCACAGTTGGAGACCTTTAACTCTGAGTTTTAGGTGTTACACAAATATTAAAGGTTCTAGGGAATTACCAGGATAAACAGAAAGAGTAAAGCACTTTAATACTTAGGAACAATTAAACTTTAAAAACAAATGTAGTTTCTGAGTAATATTTGGGTAATCTAGGCACCTTTATAAAATGTATATATATATATAATAACATTTATGTAAACAAATGCACATATATGCATATGTATTTATATATCATTTTACAAATAAAAAAAAATTAAAAAAAAAACAAACAAACAAACAAAAAAAAATGTGACTGTGGCTAGAGCTTTGAATTTAGGCCCTAATTTCCTTGTGAGCATTTTAAAGATAAAGCTATTTTAGAAATAAAATATAAGAAATCTAACTTATATTGAGATTATTAACAATAGACCAAAGCTGAACTTTCAGTTTGTTTGTTTCTCCTTTATATTTTTACTAGGGTTTTTTAGTCCTGGTCCAATGAGGCTCAGAGACAGAAGAAAATTTAAGTAGAGAAGTTTATTAGATCACCAGCATGGTAGGGGTCTGAAATGAGATTTCAGCCTGCCTGCCCATGTTTGGGATTGCCTCATTTGAGCTGGTGTAACTTGGGTTTACAGAAGGGGTGCATAGATTTGGCACACATATATATTGTGGAAGATTATTAACTTTTGCCCTTTTGGGGGGAGGTCTTTGGGAGAGGAAGTTGGATGTGTTGGAATGCCAAACAGGACATTTGTTAATCTTGGCTATTCCAAGGTTGGTTTTGAGATTTGTACCTCCTGTTGGATTAGGGATGGGGTGGGGGTTTTGCCCCATCTGTTATCAGAGGATGGCAGACTTGTCAGCACTGACCAGGGTCATGGGGGTTTATTTTGACAAATGGGGCTAACAGGCAGAATATAATTTATAGATTTGCCTTGCTTTCCTTTTAAAGTTCCATTTTTTTCTTTGATCTATAGCTGACTATATGTACCTTTTAATTTTATTTTATTTTTGATGAAGCTTTAGATTACATAAAAGATGCATCAAATATTTAGGGAGATTCCCATATACCCCACAACCTCCAACTCCCACACTTCTCTCCATTAGTAACATCTTTCCTTAGTGTGCTACATTTGTCACAATTGATGAACACATATTGAAGTATTGCTACTAACCATGGCCAGTAGTTTACATTATAGTTCATACTTTGCACCATGCATTTTTCTAGGTATTGACAATGTGTATCATGCCTATACCCATCATTGCATTGTCATTCAGATCAATTCCAATGTACCAAAAATGCCCCATGTTACACTTATTCTTCCCTCTCCCTCCCCTCAGAAGCTCTGGTGATGACTGCCTTTATATCCTTGGTACAAAGGCTAATGGAGTGGCAAGAATCCCTAGAGTACATATATGTACTTTTAGAGAGGCTTCAGAACAAAACAATGTAACTGATAAGGAAAGTTGGTTGTGTTTATGACATATTTTTAAAATACTTAAAACCATGACTAATAATGTTCTATTAATGTCTAATATGCAGAAAACATTGTCAAATTTTATAAATTTGACAATGAAAGTTATTCAGCCTCTAAATATTTTTATGAACATTTTACTCATACAAATTTAATTACCATAATTTTAGAAAATATCTTTTTAATTTTAACACCTCTTTAAACATTTTGTATGCAATTTACATCAAATGAACTTTATTTTTAGCACTTCAATTTTTTCAAGGTGAAAGAACAAATCTTTTGCAATCATTTGAAATAAAAGGATATTGATGGATATAGGATGATGGAATACCTGAAAATAATTTGTTTCTCTCCCTGTTGCTAGGATACAAAGGGGTGAATTATATGTAAATTTAAAGGAAATGAGATGAAGACCTCTCTTGGTGGAAAATTCTGCTTTTTGTGGTTGAGAATACCTTTTTCAAGCAATGAAGTATGACAACAAGCTTCAACTGGTTGATTGGACCTACACAGAAAAAGCCCCTTGATGTCATGACAACTTGCTTAATTAACAGTAAAATTCCTACCCAGGGCTGGATTTATCTTCCCCTTTTTTGGTCATGCAAAGTATGTGCATGTGTGATTTCCTGAACATACTAATCATACAATTATATAACTAGCTATGTATGTTCATCCATATGCATAAATGCTAATGCATAATCAAAGCAAATGCTAAGTAGCAACTTAGGTATTAAAGCCAGGGTGAAACTGCAGCACAGGGAGTCAGGTCTGAGTAGCTTTAGACCAACTTTGGTTCCTGTCTGCAATCATAACCAATGTAAGTTCTGTCTAACTCTCATGTTAAGACTTTTTCCTCTGGTTATCCCCAAAGGCCCAGGATTGGGGCCTAACAATATTCTTTATGGTTTGAATTTGAGAAAGCAAAATTTTAAAGTTGTTATGTTTGAATATTATGTTCTTTTAAAAGTGACACAGGGAAGAAGATGTGGCTCAAGTGATTGTGCTTCCATCTACCAAATGGGAGGACATGGTAAAGGCCATGCCAGGTCTGTGCCTTGAGCCAGGCCCATGTGGGGAGCAATGCAGTAATATGATGATGCAACAGAAAGAGACACAGGGGAGAGTCAAGCTGAGACATGACAGAAACCAGGAATGGGGTTGCACAAGTGAGGGGTACCTCTCTCCCACATTGGAGGTCCCCAGGATTGAATCCCAGTGAAGCTTAGAGGAGAAAAATGAGAAGAAAAGACAGAAAAATAAACAGACCCAGAAGATCACACAAAGAATGGAAACAGACAGCAAAAACAGCAGGGGGAAGGGAGGGGGAAAAGGGCAATAAAAATAGTGACACAACTTGTTTTTCTTAATAAAGTACAAGAAGTTGTTTTGATAAAACACAGGCTTTTAAAATTTTTTACACTGATTATTCGGGAGAAAAACACTTTAGAACCTCTTACTAAAAATGGACTAATTATTTAAGAAACATTGGCACTCAACAAAGACAGAAGCAAATTTTAGCTTTTTTCTTTATTTTTAAAGAAATTTTAGATTACAGAAATGTTATACTACATTGAAAATACAGGGGATTCCCATATACCTGATACTCTCTGTGTCTCACATTTCTCTATTTATAACATCTTTAGTGTGGTACTTTTGCTACAATTGATGAACAAATATTTAAGTATTGCTACTAACCATGGTCTATAGTTTACATTATGGTTTATACTTTATACTGTAAATTTTAAATATTTTGACAAAATTTATAATGGCCTGTATACATCATTGCTGTATCATGCAGAACAATTCCAGTGTCCCCAAAATGCCCCATGTTACACTTGTACTTCCTCTTCCTCCCCCCAGAACCTCTGGTGATCACAATTCTTATATCAATATTACAACTTCTTCCATTACTATAATAATAAGTCTATTTTGATCCATAGTTACATTCTCCCCTTATGTTTGTTCATTCCTCAATCTTGAAGATTTTGGAATAGTGATGCCCACTCTGTTTCAGATTGAGAGGGATCTTAGATCCCATGGGAAGATGGATGGAACTGTGTTGCTTGAAGTTGTAGATACTCTCTGCTCGTATGGGAGGGGTATTATCCATCATCACCATTTTGTTTGTTGTCTTGTGTGAGTCTGACGAAATGAAGAGTAGGTTTTGGCTGCAACTCTAATGAGATTCAGGGCTCAACTGGCAAATGAAGAAACAGAAGATGTAAGTTGCTGGGACATATATTTAATCGCTATAGTGTTAATTTTAGGTTCAAATAAAAGGGGCAGAAGAACCATATATAGGGAAATTATAAATGAATCTGACTCTATTGTATTGGGGAGATAGATAATTCCAAGATAAGGCCCACGAATAGGGTGATGATTTCCTGTATTTTCTGCCCTGCCTATTGTGTCCAGATGTCTCTAGAGCCCTTGGGAGCACCCTTGCATCATTTATTCTGGCAGTCAGTGAGATCCTGCTGAGTCATGCATAAGCAAAACCTCTGGAATGACTTCCTGACTAATTTTGAAATCAATTAACCATAAAAACTCTTTTGTATTTAATATTTTCCCCTTTTGTTCAAGGTGTTTTTCCAAATGCATTCTTGGTGCTTCTTAATAATCCATCTTTGTGATGTCAGGGAGGCCTATCTTTGGAAGTCATGCCCCACACTGTGGGGAAAGCAGTGAGTTCGTATGTTGAGTTTGGTTTAGTGAGAGGCCATAATTGAGTATCAAGTTGGTTTTCAGGAGATAACTCTTAGGCAATATATATTACTAGGGGTATTAGACTGCCAATGGAGTGTTGATGCAAAGTAACAGAAGTCTGTTCACTTTTATAAAGGGTATTTATTTGGTTTAAAATGTTACAGTTACAAGGCCATAAAATGTCCAACTCAGGGTTGATTTCTCACCAAAGTCAGTTGCCATGTGTTGAAACAAGATGCTTGCTGACCTCTGCCTGGTCCCTCCTTCCCCTCTGGGATTCCAGTTCTCTCTCTCCTGGCGTAGGGCTCATTTCTTTCCAGGCCTTCAGTATCAGTCTGAGCTGCTCTGGTCTCTTCCCAAGGTCAGCTGCAAACTGTCAGGTTAATGGCTCATCTCTCCTCAGCACCTCAAGATCAAAAATGACAGAGCTCTCTCTCTTCCCATGTGTCTCCTTGAGTGTCAGTTTATATCATACACAGCAGGGAGTGGGGATTCCCTGCTGGGAATCATACCTTATTGATGTAGTCAAATAAAAAAAGCCTTCAAAGTGATTTTAACAGGTTATCTAATCAAAGACCCTCAACTTAATTTAACATAATGAAAGGGTATCATAACAAGAGGAACAGATTCATTAACAAATATGATCTTTTGGGAATTCTGAAATAATCTCAAACTGCCACACTAGACAAAATTTCAATTTTACATGTATAAGATTCAGTAGTACAAGCATTCATACAATGGGCCTGGTCTGTTGGTCTGTCCACTTTTGCTAGGCACTGCCCATGTACTGTAGAGGTTCTTGCCACTCTATTAAAGAATGTAGCAGTAATCCCCAGGATGGGAACTTAATATTTTTTTATTACTATGTGGGTCTCTGCCCACTGAGATAACATCCTATGACCACATGAACACATTTGTATTCCATAGAGGCATGCCCCAGATGCATCCTTCCCCACACATCCCTCAACACTGATACCTTCCACCAGTGATCCTCTCTTCCATAGTTGTAACTTTTCTGTAATCCAAAACCTCCTAATAAATGAAGCCAAAACTATTTCTTGCATTGTGCCTTTCATCCCATAAGATATGTTATCTTTTATGTATGTTTGCAATTTCTTCTGTATCCTCTTACTTTTTTTCACTTTATTTTCAAAGGAGCTTTAGGTTACAGAAAAGTCACATTGAAAATAGAGGGGATTCTAATATATTCCTTCCCCCCTCACATTTTCCCCTATTAATATCATCTTACATGAGTATATACATTTGTTCCAATTGATGAACACATATTGAAGCATTGCTTCTAAACATGTTCTATAGTTTATGTTATGGTTTACAGTTTGCACTGTACAATTTTATAGGTTTTGACAAAATGTATAATGGCCTGTATTCATCAATGCAAAATCATGCAAAACAATTTGAGTGCCCTAAAAATGTCCTGTATTCCACCAATTCTTCTCTCTCACTCCCCTTGGATCCTATGGTAACCACAAAGTTTCATGTTTTCATGAATAACCTTCATAGTTATATGCATTAATATTGAGGGGTTGGCAAACTGATTTACCTTCTTCTATTAGGCATTGCCTATGTATACAAGAGATTCTTGCCCCTATATTTGAGAATATAGCAGGACTCTCCAGGATGGGAGGTTAACAGTTTGTTGTTTATTGTGTGGGTCTCCACCCACTGAGATAAAACCCCATATCCACATGAGCACATTCATTGTCCATCAAATTATGCCCCAGTTGTACCATTTCCCACCTATCTCTCAATCACTTACACCCTGCACCAGAGACTCTCCCAACATATTTTCCAAAGAGCATTCCCACACTTGCAGTTTCAACCATAGACCTACAAATCCTCAGAGTTCGCCTGTTCATTTCTCCAACCACCCCCCCAGGTCCATGAATAGACCACTCAAACCCCCCACCCTGCTAACCATCATATTCCAGCACTCTCAACCCCACTTACAACCTTATTCTTGGAGCTGACTGAATGCTGGACTTCCAGACAAATCACTTCAATGGATTCCCTCTTCCTTTGAGCTGGATGTGTGCTGGCTTGTGTGCCTTATCTCCCAAGCTTCCCTTTCCCCCAGCCAACTGGGTTCCCCCTCTCTAGCTGCCCTTTACAAGTGTCTCCACTATCCTGCAGCTTCCCTTCTGCAATTTCTTGAGGAGAGCATCCTCCCATTCCCTACTCTGCATCTTCAATGTCCAAATTTTAGTTTTGCATTGTTATGATTTTTGATAAGGCTTTAAAAATTTTGTAGATAGTCCTATTAAATCATCCAACTTTGACCAAAAAAATATTTCTTTTCTGCAATCCTTCTGTGCTCTTTATACTTGTGAAGGGTTTGTTCCACATTTTCTTCATTTTAATAACTAGTTATTTATTATAGGACAAATTACTTTCTTTTCCCATAATAAAAGATTATTCTATATACTTTACATACTTAAGTTACCAAAATGATTTGGAAATTATCTCTAAACATTTTACTCACAATTGCCATAAAAATCCAACATGTCAGGACAATGACAATTAAGTTATATTTGAATGCAAGTTTCTTTTTTCCATTTTAAATGCTTAGCAGTTAAACATTGGCATATTTGATCAGTAAATCTGTCTAAATTTAGGGAGCATACACATAACACAAAACTGTCAGAAATGTTGCTTTTTTCAGTTTACATTCAGTATTTCATTACCTAGACCATGGCTCATTACCCCCTGAGCTCAGATGGAAAGTTGTCAAGGGCCCCCTCCCCTCCCACACACAGTGAGCACTTGGCAGGGATTCCTTGGGGGAAGTTTCCAAAGGAAAAAATGCTGGAGGAGGGGCCTCAACTTCCCACCACCCCTTCTTATGCAGTTTCTGTTGGGCTTCTGACACACTTGCAGCTCTCTGAGCCCTGGACTGGAAACACTGACTTGGGTTGCTTTCACTTCCACCTGGTGGTGTTATTCTGAACAAGTGATCCCAACTGAACCCCATTAATTCAGAAACACACTGAGGCCATCTGCTGCCCACATGGGGCAAAGATGGGCAGGATGGAGGAGGGGAGGACTCAGGCAGGGGGGGCCTCCAGGGGAAATCACATTGGACCAAATAGGAACACATTTTGATGCATCCTGAGCTTCACGCAGGGATTGACAGAAGGGTGGGTGTGGGAATAGGATCCTGCAGCTTCAGAGGCCAGATGTGGCAGAGGCGCCCCGCTCCTGGTCCTTCTGTGGGTCCTTCCTTCCTGAGGCGTTCCCTGGGAACTGTCCTGTGGGGCTGTTTCACTCAGCCGGGCTGCTGCACTGAGGAATCTGAGCACCCCTGCACAGATTCATCCAGAGGGTAGGAAGTGGGGAATACTCGATCCTGGCACTTCCCACCCTGCCCTGTGCACGGCGGGCCTACAGGGGGTGCCACACACCCAGGAAACGCCTGGGGTTCGGTTCCGGGGTCCTGCTGCTGCTGGGCCGGGAGAACGCAGCTTGTTTTTGGCGAGACCTAGGAGGAGGCTGCCTCGGCCCTGGGGCTGGTCAGCCAGAATTTTTCTCTTCAGGGCTGTGGGGGGAAGCCTTTGTCCTGGCTCCTCTGACAGCGTTTCCTTAGATAGGAAGAGTGGTTTATACCTTCTCGTGCAGTTCTTTTTTTCTGAATTTCCTTGATTTTATCTTTTGCATTTAAGCTTATCACTATTATTTCATTTTCCTATTAACTGTGTTTGGTTATTATATGGGCTTCATCTTCAGGGATGGTTTATCTCACAGAAGGATTACAATGGGGTCTGTAGAGAATCATTCATTGGGGGTGTCTGGGAGTGGGGTTTCATGGAGTAAGTTCATCTTAATACACATGAAAGATACATAAAGTTGTTCAAATGATCAAGGGATGAGGCATGGTCACAGTGGGTAGACAATCAGTCAATAAATGAGGGGATACTGAATTCCCAGTCTGGAGAGCTCTGCCACATTCTCCAAGGGAGCAGCAAATGCACCCAAGTGAAGGGGTAGTGTCTGGAAAAAGGGGATGGCCTGCCGTTGGGTTCTTGTTCTGGATAACTAGTCTTATGAGTCTATTCTCTTGTAATTGAAACATGGCCTACTGTTATGGGGTGCCTAAGATGTGCCACCTGAGAGTTCCTTGTTGCTCAAATGTGGCCAGTCTCTAAGCCAAACTCCGCATATGAATGCATTACCTTTTCCCCAATGTGGGACATAACTCCCAGGGATGAGTCTCCTGGCAACGAGGGACTAATACCAAGTGACAACTGGAAACACGACTGGAAAAAAAACCTTGAATAAAAGGGGGAAATGGTAAAGACAAATGAGTTAATGTGTCTTAGAAACTTCAAAGAGAGTCAGGATGTCATCCCAGAGTTAACACTTACAGACATCACAGTAGGATCTCATAGAACACCAAAGTGGATATCACCCCACACAGAGGGACTCCTGAGAGCTCTGGAGACACCAAGGTCCTATATAAGGGAGGATAGCCCCAGAGATTGATGCCTTATCATTGGGCTCTACTTTGGAATCTGTGCTCCTGAAAGTGACAGAGTTGGACTCAAGTAAGTCCTCTCTGCACAGGGTCCATCAGTTCCTTCTATTCAAACCTATATGTGAGGCTGGAATTTGTAGGTGTACTTCCAGAGACTGGAGCCTCTGGCCCACCTATGTACCAGCTGTGTCTGGAATGTTGGTGGAGCTGGAACTCCTAATCTACAGCTCAATGGACTCACCCAAGTCACCTGGCGAGGAGATGATGATGATGGACAACAGTCATCTCACGGATTGGAGAGAGCCTGCACCTGAAGGCAGGATAATCCCACCCACCGTATCCATGGGATATAAGCCCACTCTCACTTGGAGAGGGAGTGGACATCACCACTGAAGTCCCTTCAGGAATTGTGGAAAGAGCTTTGAACTAGAGTGGACTTAACGGTATTCAGTTGTAGACATATTGGGATTCAAGCAATGGAAGAAATTATAACAGTGAGGTGAAGCCAGTGGCCACTAGAGGCGTTTGGATTCAGAGGGGAAGGACAATTTTAATAATGGGGCATTTTCAGGACTTGGGGTTTTTCCTAAGTGATGTTGGGGTGACAGATATTGGCCATTTTACAGCAGCATATACCATGCAGAACTGTGTGAGAGAGAGTGATGCCTATGATGTGAACTGTGGTCAATTCATATTGGCAAAGCACCAGGATGAGTATATCCTTTGAAGGTAATGTGCCACACTAATGAAAGGGGTTTATGTGAGATGTTATGGGAGGTATGGGAGGTGCAGACCATGGGAATCCCTGTAATTTTTGTGTAACATTTATGTAATCTAAGCATCTTTTAAAATATGTATGAAAAATAATATTACATTTATGTAAGCAAATATACATGAATGAATATATATCTATATTTCATTTTTCAAATAAAAAATTAAAAAAAATTATTTATGTCTGTTATGGCAAACAGCAAAATTCATTCTCTAGCCACAACTCTCATTCCTCCTTCCTCAGAATTATCTGCATTGGCAGATTATTTTGGGTACACATTTCTGATTGTAAATACATGCATTCTCTAGTTGTATCCATCCTACACCCTATCATATGAGAAAAATTTTGGAATACAACTTAAGAAAATGAATATATATCCTATCTTCATAAAATACTTGAAATTAGACATATATCATCTAATTATGAAAAGATCATTTCAGATTTAAAATAATAGGGAAAACTGGAGTTAAGTAGAATGCAGGCCACTGTAGTTCAGTGGCTGTTAAACTTGAAATCCACATCAGGAGGTGCTGAAGTATCTGAAAAAATATAATTGGTTGGGGTGACTTATAAGAAAATGCTACAATAATGGGCAGCATTATTTTAAAATGGTAATTTTTTAAATGCTTACCCAGGATGTAATGGATTGAAGAAGGAGTGAAAAAAACTATAATAATCTGAAGTGAGTGGAAAGACCATCTTTACATAAACTAAGAGAAATCTCGAGTTCCGATGCATAAATTAGTGGTAACAAATTGAAAACAGATGAGTGTGGAAGAAGAGTTTGGAGGAGCAGATCTCAGAAGAAACTGCAAGTGCCCATTTCCAAGAAGAGAAAGACATCCTGAATTGCACAGTCACAGCCGCTTCCTTAAATTTTGGCAACAAGTTGCACAGACGGGAGGTGGAGATTCTTTGGAGATTCACATGCATTACCATCTCAGGATTTCTCTCCAGTATGAATGTTGTAAGTTTAATTGAGATTCTGCCTCTGGCTGAAGGCTATGCCACATTCCTTACATGTATAGGGTTTCCCTCCACTATGGATTTTCTAATGGTCAGGGAGATTTGATTTGCTACTGAAGGCTTTCTCACATTCCTTACATATATAGGGTTTTTCCAAGTTGTATTCTGGTTTGTAATGTGTCTTGATTTCTGAATGAAAGCTTTCCCACATCCACCAAATTCATAGACTTTCTCTCCAGTATGTATTCTCATATGGTTAATGAGGTTTTCCTTCTGGTTGAAGGCTTTTCCACATTCTTTGCATACATAGGGTTTTTCTCCAGAATGAATGCTCTGGTGCTTATGGAACTATTGCTTTTGGCTGAATGCTTTTCTGCATTTTTTACATTCATTTTGTTTCTGTCCACTATAAGTTTTCTTCATGCTCTGTGAGATATGATTTGTACCTAAAGGCATTTTCACATGCCTTACATGCATAGGGTTTCTTTGCAGTAGGAAATCTGTTGTATCTGTTATTTGACATTTGAATAAAGCACTCCCACATATATATGATTTCTCTTCAGTTAGAATTTTCTGATGAATAAAGAGGTTTTTGTCAGGTTGAAAACTTTCCCACATGTATTACAGTTCCTTGCATGTTCCCCTGTATGGCTTTTAAAATGAGGAGTAAAAAAATGCCTGTATAAAGCAGACTACATTCAGAACACTCATATGGTTTCTCTCTAGTTTGAGTTTTCTCATTTTCCATGAGGTTTTCTTTCAGATGGAAGCATTCCCATGTTCATTACAATACTAACAAATGTATGAATATTTCATGCTCAATGAGATTTAATGCCTGGCTGAAGGATTTCCAATATTCCTGACATATACATAGTTTTACTTTTGCATATTTCTTTGATGTTACCCTAGCTTTCCAAAATTTATGAAATCCCAAATGGTTTCCCTAAAGGATTAATTCTCAGGTATCTCATGAGGTTGAATTTCCAAGAAACCTTCACAGTCATTATACTTCAAGGAGAGGACTACCATGTAGGGCAAACTGGCAAAACTCATTGTCTTCCTTTGTTTTTCCTTACACATTCCCTCATGCTTATATAAGCTTGATGCAAATTCCTTCAAAGTGAAGTTATATTCATAGAAGTGTTATTTTGAGGTAACAATGCTTGAAGTCAGAGAAAATATTTTCCCAACTTTCTTACATTCTCTACCTTCATCTTAAGTCTGTACTGTTGTGGAAGAGGATATAGCTTCATTCACAAGCCTTTTGTTATGTGTATCTTTCTGCCTCTTCATGACCTATGCTTCTTCATAGTTTGTGGGGTGTAGCAAAGGCAGTTCTTAGAGGGAAAATATAGCATTGAATGCATTCATTAGAAAATAGGAAAGATCCAATATCAATCATCTAAGTGTACATTTGGGAAGCACAACAATATCTCCTTTTTATTTGTTCTATCATTCATAGCTCTTTTGCTTCAAATGAGCATCACATCCAGTTTGGTGACTTCATAAATAGGAAATGCAAAAGTGATACAGCACTTGATTTATAATGGGAACAGAACAACACCCCATAAATCAACCTGGGAACACTGAGGCTTCTGAAGTATAATAAACGTATAGCTTCCAAAGATGCACGAGTAAAGTGGCCCCAGAACAAAGGCCAAAAATGGCAACCCAGGAATTCCTGAATACTTTGTCTTGGACTGACAATTTTTGTTCAATATATTTTTTCTTCTTTGTATTTGGATGAGATGCACTATTTAATATTCTTTAAAGTTTTCTGGGGAAATTATAACATTCTTGCTTGCCTTTCCAAATTACCACATATTATTTCTTATTGATTGGCCAAATAATATATTTTAAATCATTATATATCCTGTATTAGCCAAAGGGGTGCTGATGCAAAATACCAGAAATCTGTTGGTCTTTATAAAACATTTGTATTTGGGTTAGAAACTTACACTTACCAGGCCATAAAGCAGAAATTTCTTCCTTCACCATAGTCTGTTACCCTGTCTTGGAGCAAGACAGCTGCCATCATTTGCAGGGTCCCGGTTTCTTGGGTTCTTCTCTTCCCAGGGTGGCATTTCTCTGGGCTCAGTCCACTGTTTCCTCCACAAGGTCAGCTGTAGAGTATGAGGTACTCTAAACTTTGCCTCTCTCTACAAGGCCAGCTGTGAACTGTCAGGTGAATTGCTTGTTTCTTTTCCCCGGGGCCTTCTGTGCTCGCTCATCAGAACCGCAACTTCAAAAATTACTCCAGCTCTTTCCTTTGTTTTTCTTTTTATATTTGAGACCCCACCCACCAAGGGGCAGGGCTCAATGTCCTATCGACTGTGGCCCATTCAACGCCATCATCATAACTTAATCATGCTGAGATTAACAGAGCCGTTTACAAGCATTATCCAATATCTATTTTTGGAATTCTTAAAGATATCAAACTGCTACTTATCCATTTACCCATCTTATGCTATATATTATTTTGTGGTGTATTTTTAACACTTTATTGATGTCCTAGGCCACGGATATCATTATTACTTTATCCACTAATAGTCATGAAATATATGAATTTAAATAACATATTGTTCTTCAATCCATCCTGAATCTTGAACCTTCTGAGTTTATTTTCTTTCCCTGAAGAATTATATTTTACATTTCTTTTAAAGTGAGCTGACTCTAGCAAACTTTATTAGATTTTACTCATGTTTAAATGTTTTTATTTCAGTTTTCCTGAAGGATTGAGATTAATTAAATCTCAGGCCCTCGACAATCTCCACTGCTGCTGAGAGCAGGCTTAGGTTTGAATTTCTCCATTCTGTTTTAAATGAAATCAGTTCTTTGGAGAAGAAATTATGGGCTTTCAGTTTCACAGCCTGCTTCCTGGACCCCAATCCCCCAGGCAAAATCTGTGTGCTCTGGCCCTGGGCATGGGAATAATGGCACAGCTCTCTGAGTTATAAACGTGATTTTCGAGTTGAGATTTGGTGGAGAATGCACAGTATATTGAGTTCTTCTTGGTACCATTTTAGGGACCATTGCAATTGTTGTTAGCCCCACATTTTGCTCAATGATGGCCACACCCAAAGGACAGTCAATGCTTCGTGAGTTCCCATTTCTACCGGACTTAGGAGACCCCTCCTGACCCCTTTGCCCTGGGTTAATATCCTCGTTTGAATCTGGTGTGGATCCCAGAAAAGTTTGTTCGTACTAACCCATTGCTGTGTGTGTAAGCCTTTTTTATGTATGACATTTTGTTTCAATTCAAATAAGGGTCCTTTCATTTATGTCACTTTTTATTAGATTCCTTTAGTTTAGTTAAGGGCCTCTGATTAGATTTCAGGCACCAGGATGGAATCCAATCATTGTGGTGAATTCCTACATACATGGAAAACACAGAGATAGAGTGCTGCGATGTTTACCCTGCCATGTTGGAGAGGGTTCCAGGATTTCCTACAGCTGTGGAGGCACACAGAAACCCTGAGAGGCTAAGGGAGAGACCAGAGGTTGGAGTCTTGGAGAACATTGAAGTTGAAGACATCTAGGCCAGAGAAGAAGGGAGAGGTGTGAGCAATTGTGTCTGATGGCCCACTGCTGAGCTAAGGAAGAAAATGAGTTAGGAGGAGAAGGCAGAGAGAGACAGGCAGGCCCAACATTTTGTCTGGGCAGAAGTCTAGCAGCAGCTAACCTTTGTTAAGACAACATTATTGATGATGACTTGGCCATTTTCACAGCCTCAGAACTGTAAGATTTAACCCTAATAAATTACATTAAAAGCCAGTCTATTTCTGGTATTTTGCATTGGCAACACTTGGCAAACTCAAACAGCCAAGGACACAGGGTGGGAGACCTGCCCTGTTCCCAAATGGCAGTGTGATGCTGCTGCTGAGGGAATTCACCTGTAAACTGTGGGTGTCCCCATAATAGGTGGGAATGAGTACTGATAAGACGGAGGGGGAAGTGCACTTGGCCAGCAAGGCCCGCAAGACAGGGAGTCAGGCAGGAGAGTCACATGGTTTGGGGACTAGTATAAAGTCACAGATGCCCCAGTATGATGAATGTGCCACAGACAGGGGTTTGTCAGGTGGGCACAGGCAGATAAAACCATGGGACCTGGGGTCTTGTGCCTCAGAGGAGTCAGGGCACAGGATGGAGACTTTCTGCTCCTGCTCCTTTTGCCATTTCCTACTTCCCTTGGCCTCCAGCATTGACCCTCTGGGGAGCATCCTCTTACTCTACCCGTCCTGGGTCTCAGGCACAGACTCAGGTCTCTTGCTTCCAGTTCTACATTCACCTTCTGCAATCTTGGGGCAATAAAAGAAAGAGCAATGCCAAGATGAAACCTGTTGGTGTCACAAAGGAAATGTCAAAATTCACATTACAGCATTGGCTACAATAATAACATTACCAGAATGAGCACCATTAGGCTAGTGACCCTAATGAATATTACAGGAATCCCAGAAAATCTTGGGACCTAGGGCTGACAAGAATAGAAGTTAGGTTGTGCAGTTGCAGAAAACCTCAGTTGGTGCAGTTGCCAGATATTTCTCACAGTAATTAAATATTAAATTTTCAACACATTTTTACCAGTGTTGGAAATGATGCAGACCTATTCAAACCCAAAAGGAACAGAGGGGTGTGATGGGAAAAGCTCATGAACAACTGAAGGAAGGTGGAATGTAACATGTGTGCACTGCAGTTGCCCAAGCCAGAGAGGGAATGTCCTGTTTGGGAACCAAACTCTTAGAACCCCAATGAAAACCATAATCATAGTTTCTGGATCTCTAATGGAGGACAGAGAGAAAGGCCTGCTCAGCACTCACAGCCTCAGTTAGCCATGTAAGTCACTCTAGCGGGTCTTCACATGGTAATAAGGAGCAGGAAGTCTGTCTTCTGCTGTTGTGCTAACAGCCCTCTCACTGGATATGTGTAGAGAGCAGTGTGTTCTTCACATGGTCGTGTACCTGCTCTTTGGGCACCGTGCTCACTCTTACTGAGGGAGGCCTCCACTGGTCCAGGCAGCTGGTTAAGGGGCCGAGGGGAGTGAGCACTTTTCCTTTATGGGTGACTATATTTGAAAAGGTTGAGGGGAAGTCCCCCGAGTAATGTTACAGATACAAATCAATATGTTCAAATCAACCACTTTGCATGATATAATTGTATACTATTTTCATAATTTCTTTTGAATTATAACCAAATTATCCATGCAAAGAATATAAAAATAATTTATGTGTGTTATGGCAAACAGCAAAATTTTTCTCTAGCCTCAACCCCCATTACTCCTTCCTCAGAATTATCTCCTTTGGCAGATTCTTTTGGGTACACATTTCTTTTGTAAATAAATGCATTCCCTAGTTTCATCTTTCCCACAATATAACACATATGAGAAAAATATTGGAGTACAACTTAAGAATTTAAATAAGTTTTCTAACTTCTTAAAATACATGAGATTAGATGTATATTGTCTAATTATGAAAGGATCATTTCTGATTTAAAATAATAAGGAAAATTGGAGTGAAGTAGAAAGCAGGCCACAGTAGTTCAGTGGCTGTTAAACTTGAATCCACATCATAATCAGGTGAAGAATCTGAAAAAATTATTAATCATTGGGCTGCCTTATAAGAAAATGCTACAAAAATGGGCCACATTATTTTTAAAATGGTAGGTTTTTTATATGCTTTCCCAGAATGTAATGGATTGAAGAACCAATGAAAACATCCAGGATAATTTGAAATAAGTGGAATGCCAACCTTTACATAAACTAAGAGAAATCTTGAATTCTGATAAATAAATTAGTGATAAAAATTGAACACAGATGAGTGTGGAAGAAGATGTGGGAGGAGCAGATATAAGAAGAAACTGCAAGTGCACTTTTCCAGGAGGAGAAAGACATCCTGAGTTGCACAGGCATACCTGCTTCCTTAAAAGTTTGGCAACAATGTGCATAGACTGAAGGTGGAGATTCTTTGGAGATTCACAGTCATTACATTCACAGGGTTTGTCTCCAGTATGAATGTTTTAATGTTTAATGAGATACTACGTCTGGCTGAAGGCTATTCTACATTCCTTACATATATAGGGTTTCCCTTCACTATGAATTTTCCCATGATTAGAGAGATTTGATTTGCTGCTGAAGGCTTTCCTACATTCCTTACATATATAAGGTTTCTTTCCACTTGGTCTTCTCTGGGGTGCAATCAGGCTTGAATTCTGAATGAAAGCTTTCCCACATCCATCACATTCATAGGCTTTCTCTGCAGCATGTATTCTCAGATGGTTAATGAGGTTTCCTTCTGGTTTAGGCTTTCACCCATTCATTGCCTATATAGGGTTTTTCTCCAGAATGAATGCTCTGATGTTTAATGAACTATTGCTTTTGACTGACGGCTTCTCTGCATCATTTTCATTCATTTTGTTTCTGTCCACTATGTGTTTTTTTCATGTTCTGTGAGATATGATTTGTACCTAAAGGCTTTTTCTCATGCCTTACCTAATAGGGTTTCTTTATATTACAAAATCTCTTGTATCTGAGATTTGATATTTGAATTAAAGCTCTCCCACCTGTATATGATTTCTCTTCAGTAAGAATTTTCAAATGAATAAATAGGTTTTCTGTCAGGTTGGAAACTTCCCCACATGTATTACATTTCTATGCTTGTTCCCCTGTATGGTTTTTAAAATAAGGAGTAAAAAATGACTGTAAAGAGCAGACTGCATTCAGGAAACTCTTATGGTTTCTCTCTAGTTTGAATTTTTTCATATTCCACGAGATTTTATTTCAGATGGAAGCATTCCTGTGTTCATTACAATGCTAACTAATGTATGAGTATTTCATACACAATGACATTAAATGCCTGGCTGAGGGATTTCCTTTATTCCTTACATACACAGTGTTTTACTCCTTCACGATGCTTTGATGTGACTCTAGCTTTGACAAATTCATGACATCCCAAATGGTTTCTCTGAAGGATTAGTTCTCAGATAAAACCATGAGTTTGAATGTCCAAGAGATCTTCACACTCATTACACTTAAAGGGAAGGACTACCATGTGGGGCAAACTGCCAAAACTCATTGTAGTCATTCTTTTTCCCTACGCAGATTCTATCATGCTTAGGTAAGCATGAGGTAAATTCCTTCAAAATGAAGTTACATCCATAGAAGTGTTATATTGAGGAAACAATGCTTGCAGTCAAATAAAATAGTTTCCCAATTTTCTTACATTTTCTGCCTTCATGTTCAGTCTGTAGTGCAGTGGAAGTGGATATAGCTTCATGCAAAAGCCTCTTGTTATGTGTTTTTTTCTTCTTCTTAATGTCCTATGCTTCTTCATAGTTTGTGAGGTGCAGCAGTAGCAGTGCTTAGAGGGAAATTTATAGCATTGAATTCATTCATTAGAAAAGAGTAAAGATCCAATATCAATCATCTAGTCATCCAATTTGGAAACACAAGTATATCTACTTTTTATTTGTTCTATCATTCATGGCTCTTCTTGCTTTAAATGAGCATCACATCCAGTTTGGTGCTTCATAACTAGGAAATGGGGAAGGGATAAAGCACTTGATTTATGTTGGGGACAAACAACACCCCATAAATCAACTCTGGAATTTTCAGGCTTCTGAACGATGAGAAAAGTGCAGCTTCCAAAGATGCACAAGAAAGTTGGCCCCAGATTAAAGGCCAAAATCGCTACCATGGAACCCTGAATTCTTTGTTTTGGACTATTTTTGCTCAAGTTTTTTCTTCTTCTATTTATTTGGATGAGATGCACTACTTAATATTCTTTAAAGTTTACCAGGGAAATTATAACCCTTTTGCTTGCCTTTCCACATCTGCACTTAGTATTTGTTATTGACTTGCCAAATAATATAGAAAACATTTTATATCCTGTATTAGTTAGCCAAAGGGTTGCTGATAGAAAAAAATACCAGAAATCTGTTGGTCTTTATGAAGGGTATTTACTTGGGGTACAAGCTTACAGTTACCAGGTCATAAAGCATCAGTTTCTTTCTTCACCAAAGTCTCTTACCTCATCGTGGAGCAAGAGAGCAGCCTACATTTGCCAGCGTTCAGGCTTCCTGGGTTCCTCTTTTCCCAGGACTGCGTTTCATTCTGGGCTCAGCCACTCTGTTTCATCCACCATGTCAGCTGTAGACTATAAGGGTCTCTAAGCTTTGACTCACTCCACAAGGCCAGCTGTGAACTGTCAGTTGAATGGCTTGTCTCTTTTTTCCTGGGGCCTTCTGTGCTTACACAACAGAACTCCAACATGAAAAAACTATCCCAGCTCTGTCCCTTGCCATGTCTTTTTATGTTTGAGACACCACCCACCCAGAGGCAGGGCTCAACACCCTTATCGTAACTTTAGGATACCCAGATTAAATGAACAGTTTTCAAGGATAATAATATATCTCTCTGGAATTCATAATGATATCAAAATGCTACATATCCATTTACCCATCTTAGGCTATATATTATTTTATGGTGTATTTCAACCCTTTATTGATGTCCTAAACCACGGATATCATTACTACTTTTTCCATTCAACAGTCATTAAATATATGAATTTAATTAACAGATATTGTTCTTTAATGTATCCTGAATCTTTAACCTACTGTGATTATTTTCTTTCTGCCTGAAGAATATTCTTTTACATTTCTTTTAAAGTCAGTGGCTGCTAGCAAACTTTATTACTTTATCTTCATCTATAAAAGTGTTTCTTTCACTCCTTCCTGAAGGATTGAGATGAATTAAATCTCAGGCCCTGTACGATCTCCACTGCTTTTGATGGCACACTTAGGGTTGAAATTTTCCATTGTGTTGTAAATGTAATCATTTGTTTGGAGAAGAAATTAGAGGTTTACAGTTTAACAGCCTGCTTGCTGCACTGCCCAAACCCCAGGCAAATTCTGTGCGCTCGGACTCAGGGGCTGGGAATAATGGCACACCTCTCTGAGTTACAAACCTGAGCTAAGATTTGGTGGAGAAAGAACCTTATATTGATTTCTTTTGGGACCATTCTAGGGACCAGTGCAATGGTGGTCAGCACCCCATTTTGCTCAATGATGGACACAACCAAAGTACAGCCACTGCTTCATGAGTTCCCTTTGCTCCCAGTCTTAAGAGACCTCTCCTAATCCCTGTGTCCTGGGTTAATGCCCTCCTTTCAGTCTTGTGTGGACCCTGGAAAAGTATGTTCTTAATAAACCATTGCTGTTTGTATAAGCCTTTTGCATGTAGGCCTTTTTGGTTAGATTCAGATAAGGGACCTTTGGTTTAGGTCAATTTTTGTTAGATTGCTTTAGTTTAGTTAAGGGCCTCTGAGTAGTTTTCAGGCACCAGGATGGACAACAATCATTATACTGAGGTCCTACATATAAGGAACACACAGAAAAAGAGTGCTGCCCTGTTTACCCTGCCATGTGGGAGGGGCTCCAGGATCTCCTACAGCTGTGGAGAGACACAGAAACGCTGAAAGGCTGAGGGAGAGGCCAGAGACTGGAGTCATGGAGCAGCTTGAAGCTGAAGACATCAAGGCCAGAGAAGGGAGAGGCATGAGCAACTGTGTCTCACTGCCCACTGCTGAGCACAGGGAGAAAGTGTGTTTTGAGGAGAAGTCAGAGAGAGCCAGGCAAGCCCAACATTTTGCCTTGGCAGGAATCCAGCTGCAGCTGACCCTTGTCAAGACAGCAGTTTTGAGGATACCTTTATTTGGACATTTTCACAGCCTCAGAATGGTAAGCTTTAATGCTAATAAATTCCAATAAAAGCCAACCTATTTCTTGTATTTTGCATTGGCACTGTTTGGCAAACTATAACAGCTAGGGACAAAGGGTTGGAGAGCTGCCCTGTTCTCAAATGGCAGCGTGAATCTGCTGCTCTGTGAATTCACCTGTAAACTGTGGGTGTCTCCAGTCTAGGCAGGAATGAGTATTGGTAAGATGGAGTGTCAAGTGATCTTACCCAGAAATGCCTGTGTGACAGGATTCAGGCAGGGGTTTCACATGCTTTGGGGACTAGTATAAATTCACAGATGCCCCATATGATGTACGTTCCCCATGCAGAGTTTGGAAAGGTGGGCAGGTGCAGATTAAAGCATGGGACTTGTGGTCTGGTGTAGCAGAGGTGACAGGGCACCGAGTGGAGACTTCCTGCTCCTGCTCCCTTTGAACTTGCTGCTTCCCTTGGCCTCCAGCATTGACCACCAGAGGAGGCTGCTCCTACTGTACCCCTCCTGGGTCTCAGGCACAGACTCCAGTCACCTGCTTCCAGTTGTACATTCACCCTCCCAATCTTGGGTCAGCTAAAGAAACAGCAATGCCAAGATAAATCCAGTTGGTGTCAGGAAGGAAATGTCAAAATTCACATTACAGCATTGGCTACAGCAATAACATCACCAGAATGAGCACCAGTAGGCTTGTGACCATAAAAAAAATGCAGGAATCCCAGAAAGTTCTGGGACCCAGGAGCCACAAGAATAGAAATGTTGTTGTGAGATATTGCAATGTATGCAGAAAACCTCAGAGGGTGCAGATGCCAGATATTTCTCAGACTAATTAAATATTGAATTTTCAACACATTTATAACAGTGTTGAAAATGATGTAGGCCTCTTCAATCCCAGAAGAGAATGGAGGGTTTGGATGCGAAGAAGCTGAGGAACAACTGAAGAAACTGCAATGAAACACATGTGTAATGCTTCACTATCACTGGATTTCAGTTTGACCTTACCTGTTAAAGCCCTGTGTGTGCACACCCTGAAACCCAGCAGGGCCTCCCTGAGGTGCACACCTGCTGCATATATTGCACATGTGCCTGAGGATACTTGAATCTAAGAAGCATTGTTTATAGTACTGTTGTGATACTATAAACTCAGAAAACCAGAATGTTCAAAGAAGAATGGAGAAAGAGAAACAGCTGTATACACCAACTTGAAAGAATCTTATGAGTCTTATTTTGAGCAATAGAAACAATTCCCAGAGGAGACATAAAGCATGAAGCCATTCATGGGAAACTATGACTCAGACTTGACTCCCTGTGCTGTGGTTTTGCACTTGCTTAAATACCTACGTTACTACTTTGCATTTGGTTTGATTATGGCTTAGCTTTTATGCACATGGATGAAAACACATAGCTAGTAATATAATTGTATTATTAATATGTTCAGGAAATCACGATTGCACATACATTGAATGATGAAAAAAAGGGAGGATAATTCTTCCCCTGGGTGTGAGTTTTACTATGTTAATTAAGCAAGTTGAAGTGAGGAGAGCAAGGGGCTTCTTCTGTACAGGTCCAGCCAACTAGCTGAAACTGGTTTTCATACTTCATTGCTTCAACAGGATATTCTCGACCACCAAAATTGGAATTTGGCAGAAAGAGAGGTTTGCCTCTCATTACATCCTAATTTAAATAAAATTCTTTCCTTTGTATCCTAGCAACAGAGAGAAAAACAAATTACTTTCAGGTGTATGCTCATCCTACATCCATCAGTAGCAACCATCTTACTAAATGGGTTAAGCTAATTTCTAATAAACCTTAATTTGCATTCCCACTATGGGGTAGTTTTGATCCAGCTAAACATAATTATTTCAGGGAAAATCTTAACCCTCAATTTAAACCTATGTTTGCTGAATGGGAGTATTTTAACAAATGGCTCCTAGAGTATAAGTGTAACATAAGGCTCAATTAGAATCAGTTAAGGAAAGCTGGTTCAGAACCGTGTCTTTATAAATGTTTCATGATATATTTCACTGAAATATTGATAAAATAGTAAACTAAAAAAAAGTAACACTTCTGACAATTATGTTTGTTTAAATATGTTCTCTCTAAGTTATACATATTTACTGATGAAACAATCTAATGTTACCTCATCTAAATGAAGTATTTGAAATGAAGAAATATAAGTTATGTTTGCATTAACTGAATGGAGTTTGATTTTGATGATAATTGCATGTTGTAAGATGTTTAGAGATAGTTTCCAAAATCATTTTGGTAACTTAAGTATGTAAGTTATATGGGATATCTGTTTTGTTTTTTTTAATTAAAGAAAGGGAAAGGAATTTTGTTCTAAGATAAAATGACTATTAAGAAAGAGAAAAATGTGGGACAAAACTTGAATGAATATAGAAAGAGCAGAAGTTTTGTGAAAAAGGAATTTTGTGGTCTAATTGGGGAAGATTGAATGGATCTATCTATAAAGTTTTGAAAGTCTTAATATCAAAAATTTTTTAGTGCAAACCTGAAATTTAGTTGTCTCTCTATTAAAGTGACAAGTTTCTTAAACCATTGCTGTCTTTTTATTAAAAGGTTATAAAGGCTTTTTCTCCTGAATAATTAGAGTAAAAGGTAAAAAGACTAAGTTTTATTAAAATAACTTCTTGTATTTTATTTTAACTTTATTAATGAAAACAAATCTTCTCACTTTTAAAGGAACATAATGTTCAAACCTAACAACATTTAACATTTTCTTTCTCAAAGTTAAACCATTTAAAACTCAAAACTTTTATTTCAAAGCATTGCAAAAGTTTGCTTTTTCACCTTATTAAAAGAGAAGTGCTAAAAATAGTTAAGTTTATTTGATATATGTTGCTTAGAAAGTGTTAAAAAACTAAAAGTGATTTTCTAAACTTATGTTCATTAAATTTCTGTGGCTAACATATTCATATAATTATTTAAATAGTGTATAAAATTCCTAGAGCTTTGACAATGTTTTCTGCATAATATTAGACAATAGTATAATGCTGTTTGTCATAGTTTTAGATACTTTAAAAATGTTATATGTCATAAAAGCTACCATCTTTCATTATGTTACTTTGTTTTGCTTTAGCACATACAGTCACAGATCAAAGTTTGATCTTCAGAAAAGAAAACCTTAAAAAAAAGCAAGGCAAGACTGTAAAATATATTTTACTTGTTATATAACATAACTCTAGTCAAAAAAGTAAAGGAGAAATGAAAAAAACTTCTGCTATGATCTGTGGTTAATAGCATCAATATAAGCTAATTTTCAAATTTTTCAAATGAATTTCTGAAAATAGCTTCATTTTCAAATCATCATAAAGAAATTAGGGCCTAAACTGTAAATTCTTACAGCAGTCATATTTGTTTCTTTTATTTCTTTATTTATTTATTTTTAGATGAGTAAAAAGTATTTATTGGGAATAGGGGGAGAGAAGTGAGCTGGCTGAGAAATGGGAGAGAAGGACTAAAATACACACCAAGATTTGATGCAGGCTCCTCTAGGCAGAGAGAGTGATCTCTGGCTTTTGTGGTTACCTTTTAAACTATTCATTATTCCTCCCCTTGTTTATGCTAAGGGGAGGGGTCCCAGCTATTATCAGTTATCTCACCAATGGCGGGTGCCAATTGTTAGTTTATGCCCAACCTCTTCCTCTGCCATTCTGGTCTTTTTGGATTTCTAATCCTGAGTCTTTGTCCATGCATGTGTGATGTCACATGGTATCCTTGGCCCACCCCACCATTCCTCTTCAGGTTCTTCCTGACCATGAAGGAAAACCACTGCAGCTGCTTCAGTTCCCCACAACCAGCCCCTGAGCAAACACACTTAGAGTAACATGCTCCCCCTCGAGTCCCCTACAGGCACAGCTCTGGCTTGCCTGTGAGTCATTCTGCATGTCACTGTCCATGGGGACTTGGCTCTGTTCATGTCCTTGTTGCAGATCCCCTTCCCCTTTAAAACCAACATGCTATATTTACACAGACTTGGTCACCTAGAAATCACCGAATCAATAAATCATGAAGTTCTACAAAGCCCAGACAAATATGACAACTAGAAGGGGGCAGCACTTGGGGAAGACAAGAACCCAGGATCAAACACACATCACCCAATGAATTAATTTGCCTTTGCCCCATTTCAACACAGAGAGATTTATATTGACTCTACAGCATGTAAAAGAAACCCCCTTTCTCCTTTAACTACCATGACACTAATCACTGTTGCAGTAGGCTAGGACTTTGGCTCTGGGCACCACAAAGTAGCCTTCAATCATCATGTCTCTAAATGCCAAGCAGGAAAAGTCCAGATTTTTGTAAGATTAAGTATTTTAATCTTTGCTTCATATATACATCCTTGGACACACACACACACACTTCCAATGTGCATGGCAAGCCTAACCGAATCCAAGGAAGGATGGAGCTGCTGTGCCCAGCAAGTCCTGTGCCCTAGGATGAAGAGGTTGGGTACAGAAATCCCTTATTACATATATAGATACCTCTCACCTAACTTGGAGTCCTCTCTTGACCTGTAAATTGTCCCAGTCTCTCCTAACTTTGCTGCATCATTTTCCCATTTAGACTAATTTCCAATCTTCCAGTAAGGGATCAAGTCATTGGGTGACCCAATTACAAACCTTGTCTTATATCCCATGGATAAGATGGATGGGATTATCCTTCCTGCAGCTGCAGACTCTCTCCATTCCCTGGAATGGTCGTTGTCCATCATCATCTCCTTGCCAGGTGTCTTAGGAAAGTCCCTTGAGGTATAGAGTAGGAGTTGCAGCTCCACCGAGATCCCAGGCACAGCTTGCACATGGGCAGGCCAAAGGCTCCATTCTCTGAAAGTACCCATACAAATTCCAGCACCACATAGAGGTTTGAATAGAGGGGACTGAAGGACCATGTGCAGGGAGAACTTATTTGAGTCTAACTCTGTCATTCTCAGGAGTACAGATTCCAAAGTAGAGCCTACTGATAAGGCATCAGTCTCTGGAGCTATCCCCCCTTATATAGGACCTAGCTGTCTTCAGAGTCCTCAGGGGACACTCTGTGTGGGGTGATATCCACTTTGTTGTTCTATGAGATCCTACTGAGTTGTGCATATGTATTACCTCTGGGATGAACTCCCAACTCTCTTTGAAGTCTCCTAGCCATATGAACTCATTTGTCTTTACCTTTCCCCACTTTTATTCAAGGTATTTTTCCAGTTGTATTGCCAGTTGGCACTTAGTATTAATCCCTCATTGCCAGGGAGGCTCATCCCTGGGAGTCATGTCCCACACTGGGGGCAATGTAATGCATTCATATGCTGAGTTTGGCTTATAGAGGCCACATTTCAGTAACAAGGAGGCTCACAGGTGGCAACGCTTAGGCACCACATAACAGTGGGCTAAGGATAATCCCATCCATCTTATCCATGGGATATAAGCCCTTCTCACTTGGAGGTGGAGTGAACAGCACCATCCCAGACTCCTCAGGATTGGGGGAAGAGCTATGTACTAGAGTGGACTTACTGGTATTCTGTTGTAGACATATTGTGATTCAAGCAATGGAAGAAATTACAACATTGAGTTGGAGCCAGTGGCCACTGGACACTTTCAGGGCAGGAAGACATAAAAGCAGTGTAATACAGGGGCTTTTTTTGGGACTTGGGAATTATCCAGAGTGACATTACAATGACAGCTATAGGCCATTTTACATCTGCTTATAACATGCAGAACTGTGTGGGAGAAAGTGTAGTCTACAATGTGAACTATGATCCATGCTTAGTGGCAAAGCCCCAGGATGTGTATATCCATTGCAGGTGGTGTGCCACACTAATGAAAATGTTTATGTGGGAGGTTATGGGAGGTGTGGGAGGTAGGGAACATGGGAATCCGTGTACCTTTTGTGTAACATTTATGTATTCTAAGCCTCTTTTAAAATATAGAAAAAAAATAATAATTAAAAAAAAACACATAATCTTCCATGAAACACATTCCAGTTGGAGGGATTCAAGTGGACAGACACTATGGCAGAAAAGCCAGGTCAAATTGCCAAAAATGAAGGAGTTCAAATAGTTTTTTTTTTTGTGGTGATCAAGCAGCAACAAAAAAGAAACTGAAAAAGTCATCACTTGAATTTGGATAGAGCACGCTTGAAATTTCTTTGCCTCACCCCATATTCCCCACCAAGGTGGAAACGGAGGTGATGAAGTGGACCCTGATATTTGATCCACAGCTGTCCCCTACCCACATTCTCCCACTTTCTCCACTCTGCCAATTGATGACTCTTCTTTGTACTTCCTGATGGCAAAAGGATTGTCCCCACATACTGTGGCTCATTTCTGGGTATCTGGGTGCAAGGTAAGATTGTGGATCTCTTCCCCTTCAGAAATTAACAGGGCTTTCCCTCATAACTGTGGCTCTGTTGAACTTTCTTTGGACACGAAGCAACCTTATGGCTGATGCTCTGGGAGAAGTAGCACTTCTTGGCCTAGAGTGGCATGATGATCTAGACCTCCAGAGTTATAGCACATGTCTCCTTTTGATCTGTGCTTCTGTATGTTCTTCCCCATTGGCTGTCTCTCACTCCCAATACAGAACACCCCTCCAGGTCTGGTGACAGATTCGAGGCCCTTGGCAAACTTCTTAAAGGTGAGCTCCACTGCCTTACCCTCCTTCAGTCTCCAGAAACCCTCCATGTGGAGCTTACTGTGATGCACAAAGATGTCCACTGGGCGGTGGAGCATGACTCTGCTGTGGGCAAGTCATGGACAAGAAGCTGAACCCCATACGCACATTGAACTACTTGCAGAGGCCAGCATTGTGCAACAACTGTGGTTCCACTGTGTCCCTGTCTGTATACTCTGATGTCTCCTCCAATGCCTTTGTGCAGCCACTGCAAACAGCTGCTTGTACATGGAGCCCATGGTCCTTTCCTGAGCCTATGGCCCTGGGTCCCTCATAATATGGATGCTGGCCCCAGAGAAATTGAAAGTGTAGCCCCTTTGTTGAGCTGTAAAATTATTTTGCATGGCAATGCTCCAAGCCTCATTATCTTGATTTCTAATTTAATTTTCTCACTGAATATTGTCCTTTCCTCTTGAACCAGTTAGTCATTCAGGGCAGTCAATGAATTCTCTTGTCCCTAAGATTTATTAGGTAATTTGCATTTGATGCTGTTTTTTTTTTTTTTTAGGTTGAGAAGCAATTGTATTTTATTTGACATCTTCTTGAGTTGTGGTATGAAAATGTATTTTTGGTCTATTTTGGAATTATTTAGGTGGGACAGTATATGGGCCTCTTTGGCAGGAACCATGGTGAGGCTTCAAGCTCAGGTCCCTCCCCAAACACAAGACCATTGATCAGCTCAAATCCCGTCCTCTGTGTTACACCCTCTGCCTATAGCTCCCACCCTTACACAGAACCCCGCCTTCAAGCCCCCTGCCTTGGTTCAGGTCCCCTGTCCTGCTCAGGCAAACCAGGCTTTCCCTGTGGTCTTAGCAATGTAGCTTCTCCTGCCCACACTTTCCAAGCTGGGAACTTCATAGAATCCATGTCCAGACTCCCTCTCACATGTGGAGTTCCTAGATTTGGGATGCCCACTTGTGAACTGCTTAACAATTTGGCTCCCTGAATTCTGTCCTTTCTGGGATTTCCACTGACCTTTGCCCAGCATTTCACCCTAACTTTCCCACCAGCTGTGCACAATGTTATAGGAAGACATGCAAATGCACAACAAGGCAGCGTGCACTTTCTTTAAAAGTAATGAACAACCAGAGCTATTTAAGTCATGGCTCTGGATTGGGCACTAAATTCAGTTTCAGCTGTGGGTGAATCACACTACCTGACCCTTGTGAGCAGGAGAGGCCATGGACTCGGCCAGGGGTGATAAAAGGTCACACTCATTGCACAGGCAGTCTTGCTTCCCTGATCTTCTGTTTGGGTGTGTGTAGGAAGAGACTCCTTGAGGAATGAGAGACCAACCAGGCTCAAAGGAGGGAGAACCCATGGGGTAGAAGGACATTCTTCAATGCAGTTCTGTCTCAGGGTTCCTGAAAGTCTAGCAGAGCTGGCCAGGTACAGCAGAGACCACCCAGAACCCCAGAGTTCAGGGAAAGTAGAAGGAACAATCCCAGGGCTCACTTTGACCAAAATTCAATATCATTTCAAGTAATTGGTTCTTTAGATCTTCCATTTCTTCTTCACTCAATATCAGTAGTCGTGGTTTTAAGAATTTGTCCAATTCAAGAAGGTTATCTAATTTATTGGAATATAGTTGTTCTTTGTATTCTGTTATAGTTATTTTTATTTCAGTGGGGATGATAGTAATGCCCCCTTTTCATTTCTGATTTTCATTATTTGTATTATCTCTTTCATTTACTGGTCAGTCAAGCTGACCAAAGTCCATTTTATTGATCTTTTCAAAGAATCAACTATTTGGTTTTGTTGATTCTATCATTTTTTTGCTTCTGTTTGTTTCCTATTTCATATATCTCCATTATGATCTTTGTTATTCCCTTCCTTCTGCTCTCTTTTGGTTTACTTTGCTCCTCTTTGGCTAGTTCTTCCAGTTTTGAGTTTAGGTTTCTGATTTGAAGCCTTTCTTCTTTTTTAATGTAAGTTTTTAAAAGTATAAGTTACTCTCTAAGCACTGCTTTTGCTAACTCTTATAAGTTTTGGTATTCTCTATTTTCATTGTCATTCACCTAAAATTTACTTCTGATTTTTTTAACCCAATAGTTGTTTATGAATATGCTGTTTAATTTCTACATATTTGTGAATTTTACATTTCTCCCTCTTTTAATGATTTCCAGCTTCATCCTGTTGTGGTTGAAGAATATACATTGTCTGATTTCAATACTTTTGAATTTATTAAGTTTTGTTTTATGACCCAACTTATGTTCTATCCTGACAAATTATCCACATGCACTTGAGAAGAATGTGTATTCTGTTTCCTGTTGAGTTCAGTTCTCTATATAAATATGTTCACTCTTGTTGGATTAGTGTATCATTCAATTCCTTTACTTCCTTTCTGATCTGACTATATGTTCTATCCATTATTGAGAATGGAGCACTAAATTCTCCTTCTATAAATGTGAAATCACCAATTTCTCCCCTCAAATGTGTCAGTATTTCATTCATATATTTTGGGGCTATGTTGTTAGTTGCCTATATATCTTTAATTGTTACATATTCCTGTTGAATTGTCTCTTTTATCAGTATAAATTGACCATATTTGAACTCATAACTGCTTTTTACTTGAAGTCTATTTTATCTGATATTAGTATAACTTCCCCAGCTCTCTTTTGGTTACTGCTATTCAGAATGACAAATATCAGATATGAAGAGAAGATTAAGGAAGAATCAAGAGAAAACCAAAGCACCACATGCTAGGGACTCAATAAAATTAGGTTCTGACCTCTCTTCAGAAACCATGGAGGAGAGTAGAAAGTGGTATGATGTTTTTGAAGTACTGAAAGAGAAAAACTGCCAGGCAAGAATTCTGCATCAGGAAAAACTGTCCTTCAAAACTGAAGGTGAGTCAAAGTCTTCAGAGACAAACAAAATCCAATAAAATATGTTACCAAAAGACCAGAATTACCAGAGACACTAAAAGGAGTGCTATAGACTGAAAGGAAAAAACAAGGGTAAGAGATTTGGAGAAAAGTGTAGAAATGAAGATTATTAGAAGGATACAATAAATGGTAAGAAAGGAGACAATAGAACAATATGACAACAGAGAGCCAAAACACAAAATGGATGAAGTTACAGTAATAACATTGAATGTTAATGGCTTGAACTCCCCAATCAAAAGACAGGACTGATAGAATGGATTAAAA
>JAQZBX010004497.1:0-59970 GCA_029593785.1 Cabassous unicinctus | reverse complement strand
ATTGTATTTGAGAAGAATGAGCTTGTTATTAAATGTCTAGATAAAAGCGTTGGGAACTAGAGGGAACTATGTTAAGCCAGTTACATCTAATTCTCAATACTACTAATATATCTCTATTTCTTGTTTTAGCAAACTCAGATAATATCTTTCAATGACCCACTATGAAAGATAAATTCTTCTCACATTACTGCTTGCTTTCTCCCAGGTTTTGTTGGTTATTTTATACTTTTTAGTTATTTTATTGGTTAACTTTCATAATTTCAAATAATAGTCTTAAGTCCTCTTTATTATTTCATCAGTTTTATATAGTACCTTAATTCTCTCTATATAAAATGAGAAAATAGAGCCCTACACTATCCTTCACTTCTCTATCCCAGCTTTTGTCAATTATGCCATGACTTTTAAATTATCAATGCTTACAACATTCACATTTAAAGTACACCCTGTCCTTGTTTTATAATTATAATTAAGTCTTCTGAGCTTTGTTTAGAGATAATTCTAAAATTAGGAACAAATAGTACGTAGAACATTATCATTATGCCAATACTATTTGTTGCAGTATTAAGTATTATGATAGGAACTTAGGAGAAAGAAATGTAACACTGCATCAGGAAACCCGTGCCACTCAAAAGGAAATGTTTTAAGAATCAATGTAAAATTAATTCTATTTTCTTTTACTCCAACAGTGCCTCAGGATCATGCCACATTTTACTTTGTTTCATGTGTAAAATGTAACTTTCTTGTACAAGTTTTTGTTTTTCCCCTTAAGTTTCTAGTTGAAATTTTTCCCTATTAGTAAAGAAATATATGGACTCTTCCTCATATAACTGAGATAATCTCACTTCTTAATAATAATATATGCCAAACACAATTCAATTTCTCCTTGAAGATATTATTATAGCCCTCCAGCTCATGTTCTGTTTCGACAAACTACTCTCTAGGCCTGCTACATGTGTGTCATACAGGGAAATAATTTCATTGTTTACTTGGGTAAGATTCTGAGTCTGATACTTTTGTTTTGTTTCTGAATCTGATACTTTCCTCCCTTTTGGACTACCTGTTTAGTTTTGCATAACTTTGAGTAATGCTTTCGGAGAAAATCTGTGGATAGAAACCTTGGAACCTTTACATTTCTAAAAAATCTTTATTTTGCTTGTGTCATATTTGATAATTTGACTGGGCATAAAATTATAAATTCAAAATCATTTTCCTTTAGGACTCTGACAGCAGTACTTCATTGTCTTCGAGCTTCCAACGTATCTGATGAGAAACCTTATGCCCGTCTAATTTTATCCTCTGTTACAAAGACTTTGTAGGTAAATTTTTTCCCCTCTCTGTTTACCTTTAGGATCTTCTCTTGATCCTTGCTATGCTAAATTTTAATGAGATTATATCTTGGTGTGGGTTTTTTCTCATTCTTCTTGCATTGCATTCAGAGGGTGCTTTGAATCTGAAAACAGAAATGAGTTCCCTCAGCTCAGAGAATTTTTCTCCTCTGTCTCCTCCTTCAATATGTCTCCTCCATTTTCCTGCTACCTCTTATTTACTTTCTCAACAGAAAGATGTTTGCCATCCTGGATTAATCTTCCAGGTCATGTATTTTTTCACTCGTAGTTTCTATATCTTTGTCTTTTTGCTCTACTTTTAAGTCAGCCTTTCTATTAATTTGGTGTGGGGGGGGCAATCAGTTTTAATTTCCAATCATTTTTTCTTGTTCTCTTTTTACTTAAAACCTTGTCCTTATTTTATAGATAATATTTGAGGTCATTAACTAGAATATTTTTTAAAAATTGTTTTCTTACTGAATTATCTGTTTTCTTTGGTCCATTGCTTTATTTGTTCATCTTGGTTCAACTATTTGGCACTGTTGGTTTTCCCTAAATATCTAGTTATCATTGGTTACCTGCCATATTTATGAAAGAAAGGCTAGGCTGATGAATTCAAGTAGCTCATGTGACTTTCCTCTGTAGTCAAATAGTTTTTGTGGGGTTTTTTTGTTTTGTTTTTCTTAACAGTTATCATCCTGGTGGGGAAAATTCTGTGTATGAGGGCAGTTCATATCAATGGGTAGGCTTCTTTAAGTTACGTGGGCAAAGAGCACAAATGCAATTGGAGTTCAAACCCCAATGTCAGAACAGGAGGGCTTTGCTCTAGGGTGCCCACACCCTACTAGAAGCATCAGCCTACTCCAAATAAATTGTTCTCTTTCATTAGCCACCCATTTGCAGACGTCACCACTGTCAGTGGTACGGCATGCATGGGTGGGAAGTTTTTAAACATATGTTCTCCTTTGACTATCCTTGACTAAAAACATGTGTTTATGAATTCCCTTCACCCTCCTATCCTTCCTTCCTTCTTTTCTTCCTCTGTCCCTTTCTCTCTCCCTTTTCTATGAGGTCATATTAGAAGTAAAAATAATGATGAGAATTCTCCTAGATTTCTTTTTGTAGAGGTTATTTATAATGCCTACCATAGAAATCTCAGCTATTTGTTTTCCAAAGAACTGAAACAAAATTTAATTCAATGTTCTGTTCTTTTAGACAGGTTTCTTTGTATACTTCTGGCAAAATGAATATGACACCTTTGAAGAATAAAATGAACAGGCAAAATGAATTGGTGTATTTAACTGAATATTTTATCCAATATAACATATTTCCTTCAAAAGCAGTATAATTCAGATAACAATAAATTATGTTGGAACAAAGAATATCCTCAATCCTATCTCCTATGAATATAAGAAACACTGTTTATGAGGTGCTGTATAGCATGGACTGGGCTGAGTACTAACCCCACAATTCCCTATGGTATAGATGTTGATACCTCATTGCGTAAATGAAGAGCAGAGGTTCAAGGAAGTTAAACAATTTGCCCAAAGGTATGAAAGCTAGTAATTTTATAACTTTCAGGATTAGAACCCAGGTCTCTCTAATACTCCTAACAATTTTTCTAAACCACCTCATATGGATATTAGTAAAGCTCCAAAGTATATTACTAGGACCAAGACATGTAAAAACAGGTGTGACAGCTAAGAATACTGGAAAATATTTAGCTTCCAGGAAAAACACTTAGAAATCCTTCATGTTCGATGAGTCAGTTAATACATTTATACTCATTTCACTGTAAGTAATTTAAATATGTTTTCTATAAACAAATAGGCCCCTTTAGGATATTAAGGATTCTTGAGCACTTTCCATTAGAGAAAGCTCATGTTAGAGTTATATGGTATGGTGAAAGAAGGCAGCTTTTGAAGCCAGGAAGAGGTGGTTTTAGGTTCTGTTTTGCGACTTATTAGCAGTGTAAATATGTGCATGACATGATTCCAAGACCCATGTTCCTCAACTATAAAGCACAGTTAATAATATCTACTGCACTGTATTATGGTGAGGATTAATAAAGTGCTGACAAAAAATAGATGTTCAAATGTTAGTTCCTTTCCACTATAGTATCTTTTACTTAAAAACCTTAGACAAAATAGATATGTATCTATTTTGTCAATACATTGTACTAAATAAAATTTAAATCTATCACTGGATAACTATTCTTTCTAGAATCAATATACATTAAGCTCATATATTCCTTTAGGTATGATGTAATATGCGCCTATGCCCTGCTTATTAGGGATCATTAATTCTAAGTTCTTCAAAATTCATTCTTCAAAACAAGGACTTCTCCTGAAATGTTATATAATTAATATCCTCTTACATCTTCATCTATTTAATTAGGTTATCATCACTACAAGTGCTTATGTGAGTTAAGGACAACCACCCTCTAAGACAATTTTGAACATATTTACTTTGGGCACTTTGCAGTGTACTTTTCTCCTAGTAAAATGCAATAAGGAAAATGTTCAAATAGAAAAATATATACTAACTCACACAGAAGCCAGGGTAAAGAATGAGGGAAAATGCACTTACTTGTACTTTGATCTCCCATTTGTCCATTCTTTAGATAAAATACTTGCTCCCTTTTGGACTTAGAAAATGTAAACAAGGCTCCACATAAGGAAAAAAGTCATTTAACTTTTAAAGTATGACTAAATGTAGCCAGTTCAGACTCGTTTGTGATAAATGTATTTGTGTTGTCACAAGGTTGCTCTAACATTTCAACTCATTTTTGAATTGCTATCTTGTAAAATAAAAATGATCTGATAAAGATTATTCTGAAAGGTGGATCAAGAGGAAAGAAAGGAGACATTATAAAGGAAGGAGCAATGTTTAACTGATGTTACCAAGAGTTTGAAGTAAGTATCATTTCTGGGGGAAAAAATAAAAATCATTTGTCTTTCAACTTGGCTGAAAGGAATTTCAGTGCTAAATTTATTGCTCAATCACAATAATATATTAGAGTAGGTAATTTGTATACCTACTTACCTCTGGTCTATATTTTAAAGTTTGTTATTTCTATATCAGCAATTTTAATGCAAACATGACTTTTATTGTAGTCCTCCTTAGAATTTTGGAAAAAAACTATACAGCTACAGATTGATCATAGATAAGTGATGATAGAGAAATAATATAGATGAGAGCAATTGATATAATCTTGATAAACTAACCAAATGATGATATAAAAAGAAATTTTTAAAAAAATTTTCATTAAAAAGTAATTGCATCTATACTTCAAACCATTCACAGTGGGTACTTTTGAGGATTTGGAAAGTAGAATGGGAAGATGAGACTTTGATGCTTTAAAAATTCTGTACTTTTTTTCCTTTTTAAAACAGGAGTGTACTTATCTTTATAATTCAGACAAATTTAATAGTTTTTTTTTTTTTGACAATCATCATTATCCCATAACCCAACAACACAGAGAGTAAAGTGCACACAACACATGGAATAAAGGAACTACATGGCAGAATTCTCGTTGACATCACTATTGCCGGTACCAAATGCATAGATTATTTGACCCCAAATGATCTTCCACAAATAAAGCCTAACAGCTTAACTTTTATTTCCACCACAAAAATGTGTTTACCCAGTTTTCTTGTTCTCCTTACTCTGCAATTTTTGTACATATTCCTCCTCTCCTCCTATACTTACCTAGCTTTATTCAACTACCATTCTTTTGCTTACAAACCATCCCCTTAGAGAAAAGTGTTTAAAAATGGCAGCTCATGGGTAGCTCACAGGAAACCCATAGAAATATTTTGTTTGGCTATCAAAATGTTTTTTAACATTTTCAAATTAGTTGCCAGAATTTAAGGATTTGGTGATTTCACCCAAAATTCCGGATTCCCAGCTTCTCTTGAAAAACCAAAATATCTGACAACATGGAGCCCACACTCCCACGTGGGGATTGCTTAAAGCTGCCCCTTGGGCTGGTGTGTGGTCTCCACTCACCACACTCCGTTCCTCCAACAGCATTTCCCATGCCACATGCCATTTAGCAGGGCTCTGGCACTGCTTTTTGTCTTATGATAAGGAGGGAAGTAATTTCTTATTTAAACCTGTACCTCTGTTTTCTTTTAAAGGGGTGAGGGGCAAAGAAAGATAGATCAAACATGTCTTTGTCAAAATGAAGACCACTTTCCTGTTTTTCATATGCACACAAAGGGTGTCTATGCTGAAAGAACCAACTTAATAACCACAGTAAGAAGCTTGCATGGAACAGAGAAAAGCATGAAAAAAAAATGTAATGGATTTGTTCTTAAGTGGGAACAAATTAAGAGAGCTTTGCGAAATGCAATGACATATTAAAGAATAATTTCTTCTATCTAATCCACTTACCTAGTTAATCCTGTAGATATTTGAGTTTATGCCCCCTATTAAGAAACACACCTAGGCCCAAACACACCGCCTACCTCTGCCCTATTTCTATGCCCTGGGGCAGTAAAGTAAAGACTGTCCAGACCTGCAGGGAGTCTCCTCTCCTTCCCTGTCTTGTCTTCCTGTTCTGAGCAGTAGTCAGCAAAGATAAGCGCTGCAGCTGTAAAAATTCCTACTGCCTCCCCAGCTCCAGTGCTTCTTCCTCCTACACAGGGCCTCTCTTGCTAACCCCACGGTCTGGGAAAATGCCCCATTAGGAGCCAAGACCTTCCCATGCTAATATGATTCTATTTCCTTTTACAAGGTCACAGGCCTTCAGTTACAGCTGTAAACACTCAAGGCAGCTCTCCAACCCCAGCTCAATCCCTGTGGGAGGGAGCAGATACCCGTTCAAGACTGCAGCCAAACCTAAAAGAAGCATCCACTGTCTGCCCAAGAATCATGAGTCGCTAGAGAGTGAACCCAGAAGTTCTCAAGCTCCCAATTTTAGGGGGAAAAGGAGCCTTTGATCAACCATGCCTGAGTCAAATCTGCACACGCAGGACTGATCACAGTTCAGGGCATAGATGGTCTTTCGTAAATCTTTGCAAATACAGAACGTGGCTGTACTCTAAGTATCAGCAGGCCTCTATCCTCAACTCTTTTATTACTCAAGTCCAACCTCCAAACTACTGCTACCTCGTCTTGCGGTTCACAAAGTGCTTTCAGGTGTATTATCTTATTTGACCCAACGATGAAAGTTGTGAAGTTGGTAAGGTTAGTTTTATAGCATCATCTCCAATTCACAAAAAACTCAGCTTAACGTGACTTCTTCAAGGGTAAAGAATAAAAGATGGGCCTCATGTTCACTACACTTTTATCCAGGCCACCATAAATTAGAAACATGAAAAGAGAGACAATAAAAATGTGAATTATTGTGAAATTGTAGCTTTAAAATTTCCCCATTAGAAAGGAAAAAAACCACATTATCTAAAACAGATGTGCTGTGACAAAAACAATGTTAAATAATTGGGGAACACAATTCAGGAAAAAAGACATCAAGATTTTAAAAATATTTTTATATAGAAATATTTTACAAAGATTTTTACAACATAGCAAATCATTATGTCATACTGTAGAAAGAAGAAACAGATTAAACCTCAAGGACAAAGAAAGTGCTCGTAGCAACGTATTGCAGTCTCCATGAAAGTGCATAAACAGTTAAGGCAAAGTACCATGTTGGTACTGGCAAATTGGAAAAATGATTTCTAAAACAGTTTTGTTTTTTTTTTCAAACAAATACAAAAGTGTTTTTTTTCCCCTCCATTCTTCTCAAAGACATTTGAAACGGGTACACTTACAAACATTCTTGCTCTACAACTATGTAAAAATAACTCCTAGGTACAAAACAGTAGAAGTAAAAATGCTCTATTAGAGTGTGTTAAAAGTAAACCAACTGATCTATAAAACAAAACCTTTCCAAGCATAGTCTTTCTTCCTTCATTTAACTTGCCAGTCTCAAGACTTCCTCTCTCATATTCTAAGATAGAGTAGATCATTAATGACAGTGGCATGAGTTAAATTCAGATTTCACCATTCTGTGTAACTTCTAGCTTCTAGTTTCTATGGTCAAACTATTAGCATGAGAGATGTGAAAACTACTGGCATATCTGAAGTTCTTATACATACACTGTGTTAAAAGTCTACTTTACAGCTTTGCTTCTACCTACAGCTTACATGATAGCCATTTTATGAAGTGCTACATATGCTTATTATAATATTTTGCCCTATGTGATACAAAATGTGAAGATGCTCTCTCAAATTAAACCATAAACTCTACTAGAGACTTCTAGTTAAGTATTTAGTTTTCCCACATACATGTAAATACCTTAAGAGCAACAGGATCAATAAGGATAATACTGGTTATCAAATTTTAATCTTCATACTTGGAGCAGAATTTGCTTTTATAATATAAATGAAAATAAGACACACAAAAATTAAACTGACTTAAACAAGAATGAGTTTTAGGGAAAACTGACATATGAATTCTAGTAGAGATAATAAATATCTGCCAAAAATAAGTTAATTCAAATGACTAATGACTCCTTTATGTAAAATTTTATCTACTCATGAGAAATAGGGAAAATCAGGGTTAGCATTACATTCTCCATATTTAAACTAAGGTTTTTTTTCCTTTTTTTTTTTTTTTCATCCATAAATGTAAGGAAAATTAATCTGCTCTCTTCTGCTGACTTAGTTTTCTTGAATAGCTTTTGACCCTCAAGGCACAGCTGTGGTAAAACCAGAGAGAAACATCTAGTCACTTACTGGAACTCTAAAGTATAAAATAAGCACATGTGCTCTCTAAAATCTAGTAACAGGGATAGCAACAGTTAAACTGTCTTACACAACAGATTCATTACTTTGATTTTTATTCCTGACTTTTTTTTCATCAGGACCACAAACAAAGAGCTGGTTGCCCAGAGTTTTTTGGGCAAATCTGAAATACATAATATGGCCCGTAGCCACAAAGGAGACTGAAATCAATACGAGCAAGCCAAAAGCTTCAGGATTCGGAGCCAGGATAACCATGATGAAATGCAGGAGATCAAGAAGATAGTTCATGGAGTTTTGTACACCATTTATAATGCCTCTTTCAGATTCAATTACATTTTCTTGCAGCAACTGTGTCACAGTTAAATCAAAGGACCAAAGACCTATAATAAAAGATATTTTTTATAAGATTGTAATTTAATGTATAACTGTACATTTCAGATATTTATAGATATAAATCTGTTGACAGATGCAAAATACACATTTTGGCACTACTGCTTTAAAGTCACTTTATATATTTTGATCATAGCCTTGCCTTAGAAAACGATTTTCATTAATAAATATGGGGCTATTAATGGCTTTAAGAAATGATTTTTTACACCTTTATTTACAAACTTCTTAATTCTGTTTTTCTGTGATTATTCATACTATAAAATCAAAACTCTGAAATCCGAGACAATATAAATCCTATCATAAGTCCTAGCATTTTAAAAGTCTAAAATGAATGGAACTAATATATTGTGGTTAAAGTGTAAGGAAACTTTAAACCATTATTGCATTTACTGCTTGGGTTCTAAAGCCACTACAATAAAGCTGTCTTGCTTCAATATTAATGTCTCTGATAAATTAATGAAAGTGCTTTATATCACAAGATAAATATGGTTTCATTTCAAGAAAGAATTCAGCCAGAGATAATTCATCAGTACTCTATTAATGATTACTTAAGTTTTGCTTTGTAATAAAGTCTTTACATTATATTTCTTTTAGAGCTATAAAACCATTTGTGTGGTAAAATATATAATAAATACACATCAACTATAGAGGACCTTTGAAGGATTTTTTTTTCTAACTGCCATCCTATTTTTAATTAAAAAACAAAACAAAAACAAAACCACTATATTTTTCACCTTGTCCCATAGAAATATTCTCTGAAATATAGTTCTTTTGGTAGAGTTAGAGCAATGTAAAGACTAAATTATTAAATGGCAATCTAATTATCATAGCTAATATCTTTTTAAAAATGAATTAAATTATATTAAAAGAGTAATACTATTCATTTAGAAGAAATATTCAAGCCCTAAACATGGTTTAAGAAAGCAGATGTCTATACATACACACACAAAATAAATATGGCTATTTTAGCTATGAAATAAAAATTTCATAATTAAAGGCTGGATTATACATAAAGATAAATAGTGAACTTTGCTTAAACTAACATTAAGGGAATATTTCAGACCATGTATTAGTGAGTTCTCGATATCCACATTCTAAAACCACACTAGTTCATTAGTATACAAAAAGAGATTTCTTACCGATTCTAGCAGCAATGACACCTGCAAAGAGCAGGCTGACAGAGATTATGGGCACAGATTTATGACTCATCTCTGGGTCAATATTAGCAGGATTAGACCCATTTGACATGCGCATTTCAGTTGTAAAGATGGTTTCAGGTATTTTTGTAGGTATAATTGTGGACAGTGGCTCTGTCTGAATGAACCTAGAACGGATATCTTCAAAAGGAGAAACAGACAAGTCCAAGGGACTTCCAGGCATGAATACGGAGATCACACATAAAATCAAACAGGAAAGCTGTGCAATTCCTGAGATCAGACCAGTCCGAACCAGACCACATTTTCGACGCAGCCAAGTAAAGGCCACAGTTCCCATTATTCCAGTAATAGCTGAAGCTCCCATCAAGAGACTGAGGATGGAACCGCTCAGCCCCTGAGTGTAGGCGTACCCCGTGGTAATGCAGTCGAAGCCCAGCACAGTCATATAGAGGAAAGCCAGGCCCATGCCAGCCCAAAACACAGGCTGGTTGTAATAGGAGACCCAACCATCTCGAAAGGTGCGGAAGGGCTCAGCCATCTGGGAGGCACAGCTGGGTTCCTCTTCAGGTTTAAGCTCAAGGACGTTAGGGTCTTTCTCACCCATTAGATGAGTTCCCTCCAGGGGTTTTGGCTCAGTATCTGTTAATAAGAAATCATAATTTGGGGGGGGGGGGTGAGGAAAAATTATAAATTATATAATATATAATTATATTGATTATATCATTATATAATTATAATGATTACTACATTATAATAAGCCTTTTTGTTTACTAATAATCTAAAAATTCCAGCCAAGGTATAATCTCCAAATAGCATTTATGTTAACTAAATAAAATATAATTGGTCTCTCTCTCTCCTCCCATCACTCTCTCCCTCTTAGAAATTATATTCCTACCAAAGTCATTAGCAGGAAAACTCATCAGATAAAATATAAAAATCGTTAAGTCTAGGAAGACACATCATCTTATTTTCTTTTGCCCTGTTAAGATTCCATTGACCCAGAAACCCAATTTCTTCTCTTCTTGGGAAATGCCTACCTTCATGTTCTTACCCAGTACTTCATGTCTTACCTCCTCCCACTTTCTTATAAATTACTGACAAATGGCCATATAACTCCTCCTTCATAGAGTCCTAGGAATTACCCTGTTTTCTTTTCCCCCACTATTCTTCTCACTGCTATGGCTTAACTTTGTCCAGTCATCCCTCAACTAGTTGTCCCTCTGTGTCTACAGCTCACATTAAGGAAAAGGGCCAAGGGTCCCATTTCAACCCCTTCAGATTCAACCTAGAGCTGTTCCCCAAAGCTCTGGCTTTGCCTCATTCACCAAAATGATTTGTTTAATCTTATCCAGGCCTTCAGCAGTAAGAAAACCTGATATAAACTCAAAATAGTTTTGGTCTTCGCCAATATATAACATCTGAACACCAGAATAAAAGGATTGATATATTGTGTTGTGTTTACCTTTTTGTAAATTCAACTGTTTTAATTCAGCTTCCTCTACTTTAAGAGCAGCTTTCACAGCTAGAGCAGGGGTTTTCTGGTAAACCTTCCAGAGCAGAAAGTACTCCACACACATGGACACCAAATTCCATCCCGAAATGAAACCACA
Organism: Cabassous unicinctus; assembly: GCA_029593785.1. Lineage (NCBI taxonomy): Eukaryota > Metazoa > Chordata > Mammalia > Cingulata > Chlamyphoridae > Cabassous > Cabassous unicinctus. Next base: position 48,735 of record JAQZBX010004497.1, on the reverse strand, counting down.
GCCGATGACTGGGGAGCCAAACGTCATAATCTGGCCGACAGCCATGGGGGCCAAGATGTTGGTTAACTGGTCAATCCTTCGTATTGTAGCATTCATATCTACAGAGGCAAGCAAAAGAGGCAGATCAGTGTGCAAACCCATCAAAGAGAGACTACCCTACTTACACGACAAAGACATGAACCAAGAGTGTAGATTTCTAAAATCTACATTTCTAAATGCACTCTGTGGGTAAACAAACCATTGTTAGAAAACATTTGTTATCCGGATCAAGTTACACTAAACTTGCCTCAAAAACCATGATTCTCTTGGGATTGTATAAATTGGTCTAAATCAGCTCTTAAAATTAATACAGTCACTCTAATTTCATTTACTTATTCAGTAAGTATTTATTGAATCTTATTCTGAGGTAGCCATCATTCCAGGCACTATGAAGAAAACAAGGAATATCCCTTCCTGTCTTCATGGAGTTTACATTCTAGTGGGAAAAGAAAGACAATAAATCAACAAGCATATAAATTATACAGCATAAGCTAGATGGTCATTAAATGCCATGATGAAGAAAAAGCAGACAAAGGATATAGAGTAGGCTCAGGAGAAAGGAGAAATTTGTTTCAAATCAGGTGGGGTCAGGGAAGGAATCACTGAATAAGGGGGACATCAGACCTGAAGTGGAAGGAGACAAGAGTGTACCCCATAGGTCTCGGTGAAAAGAGAACTCCAGGCTGAGGGAAAGGCAAAGTTTAGGGCAGGAAGAATATGCCTGGAGTGTTGGAGGGACAGCATGGAGGCCAGCAGGATGGAGCAGGATAGGAAAGAGATGAGGTCAGAGAATGAGGGGAGAGAGGCCCAGTCATGCAGGGTCTTGTGGTCATTATATGGACTTTGACTTTTACTCTGAATCAGATAGGAAACCTTTGGAAGGTTTTGAACAGAAAGGAGGTGGCATAAGCTGACATTTTAAAAGGCTCATTCTGGCTTCTGTGTTGACAGACTGTGAGGTGAGGGGGAAGGGAGAAGCAGTCAAGGAAACAGATGGGAGATTATGGGTGGTAATAATAGAAATAGGGAGAAATAAATCTTGGATATACTTTAAATGTAGAAACAGGACTTGCTAACAGATTAGATATGGGGTGTGAGAGAGTTTTTGGTCTGAGCAACTGGAAGGTCAGAGTTGTCACTTACAAAGAAGAAGAATTCAGAACAAACAAGTTGGGAGTAGAAGAGGAGGCATTTGGTTTTGGAGACGTAATTTTGACAGCCCCACTGACATTGGAAAAGCCATATCAAATAGGCAGTTGACTATATGGCCTGGAGTTCAGGGAAGAAGTACGTGCCAGATTGGGGAATCGTCATCTTTGTGATTTTTATTGCAAGGAGAGTGAATGATATCACCAAGGGAGTGCGCATCGATCAAGAAGGGAAGCGTTCTGAGGACTGAGTCCGGGGCACACCAAGATTAGGAGGTCAGAAAGTGAGGAGGAACTAGAAAAAGAGGAGGAAAACCAGGAAAGCTTGGTGTCCTGAAGCCCAGGGGAGAAAAACGACCTACTTTCTTCTTCCCTATCTCACAGGATAGAGTGAAAATCAATGAGATAAGTCTTTACCAATCATTTGGGGCACCTCAAGGGGACAATATTCCATGACTAATAAGTCCATTAATAGGAAATTGCCTTTATTCTTTCTCTAATTCTTCCTGGTCCTCAATTACCTTCCAATTAGTCCTAAGAGTACATTATGCATATTTGATAACAGGAGAACTTTGACATACTTCATCTTTCACTTGAGAAGCAAAGGCAGGTTTCACTGATCTTACATGTGACCAGTTTTGCAGAGACTTCACTAACTTCCGTCTGCCCTCCTCCTGGCCACTAATAAATTTCCAACTCACATTCTAACAGAAGAGTGTAAAACTTATCCAATAACTGGATAATTTGCTACAGAACAAGTAAATAAAGCATACACTGGAACTGAAAGACCTAGAATGCCATCAAAAAAGCTATTTTAATTAAAATTATTTGTTACTCTGCTATTTCTCTACCTCAGTTTTCAAGTGTATATGCAGCTTCCCAATATCACCAATGTCTATCTTTAATATTATACTTTGGAAATTAATGATGTTTAGGTGTCAAGAGAAATCAGCAAAAAAGCTTTTTTTTTTCCGAAGCAGAATGAATTATATTTAAAAAATGACCTAATCATTTTATTGGTTAACAGGACAGAGAAGAATCAGTTTTGTTAAAGTGCAAACATATGCTCTTCACAAATTTATATTTATTTTTACAAAAGCACACAAATGTGTGCTCATATAATTCCAATCTGTTTTCAGTTATGTTGGAGATTAGAAAATGGCATTAAATAACGACTTACCATTTTAAAGGGGTTATTACATGTCGAGAAAAGAATAGTTAAAAAAAGATTTGACAAGCAAATAGTAGCTAGTGGGGTTGGCTACTCCAAAAACAAATCAATTTTTAATCAGTTGAACTCAAACATGTAATTTATCTGCCATATTTGATCAAGTTTAGTAGCAGATTTTTCTTTAGAATGGTGGATAAGAAAAACCTCAAAGTTATTAATAAAGACTGGTTCACAAAGGGAATAGGAAGGAAGTAAAACAACAGATGGAGTAAAAAAGCTAGATAAAGGAAGTGAATTTCAAACAGGTTGGTCAGGCTATAGATACAAGAGAATATTTAATAAACAACAACACTAAATTAAGTACATAAGCAAATTAGTTAACAGATTAGTTAACAGTATCTCTTTATGTGAAAAATAATTTTTTCTGAGGTTGTCCAAACTGGAGGGTAACAGCTATATTTTGGCCTAATGCCACCAAAATTCTAAACCTTTTTAACCTTGTCAGGAAAAATTTCTGCTGTTCTTTGCCCTCAGTGATATAACTTCCAATTTTAAAACCTGCTCTGAAATCAAAAAACAATGGGATAAGGAAATGGGAGCAATTAGCATCCAGCTCACAATTTTATTCTTTTTGCCCACAACACTTCCCTTTTACTCTCTCACTCTCTCTCTCTCTCTCTCTCTCTCTCTCTCCACACACACACACACACACACACAACCATGTACACACAAGGTACACAGGACACAGGTTCAATCTTCCCTACCCAGCCTTCTGCTTGGGGTTTCTAATGGCCTTTGCTAGCAACCCTTAAAAATCAGCCTGCATAAACATACAGTAGTCCTATTAGGAGTAGATATATCTGTATATATATCCAGCAGCTGGAGCCCATCTAGGAGTACTTTCCCCCTCCTCTCTTCTATTTTTCCTTTATCCCCCTCTATTTTCTCTGTTCTCTGACTGCACTCTTGTTGAGCCTCAGAACTAAAGAAGTGTCTGTATCCTGCTCTGAAGCATGGTTACAATTTCAGCAATGACAGCATGTAGGCCTCTCATCACTAGTCTGTGAACCCACACTGCTGGCTGGATGTGAAAAAGCATCACATACTAAAAACTAACAGAGTGGACAAGAGTTCAACAGACAGCTTACTTTCTTTCTTAAACTTGAGAAATTCTGGAAGGTAGAAAGTCAACTGGTTGGCCTAGGATCTTCCACTTTGCAATAACAATAAAAAGAGGGACAGCTGAATGATGCCCAGTCATATTTTTATTGTTATTATTCTGGGACATCACTTCATACTCAAATTTTTGAGTCCAAAAAGTAATATGGGATCTTCATATGTATACAGTTTATGTATGTATGCATATATTTACTCATTTAGAATAAGGTAAAGACCCTGGATAACTTTCTCTTTGCAGAGCTACTTTTCAAAATATATCAAAGCAGATATATTTTGGAAACTAGAAAAGTCAAAATGAGTTAAGAAATTCAGATAAATGAAAGAAAATCATTTTAAAAAGTCAACTTTTCCCCCAAATATATTCCAACAAATACATATGTGACCTATATTTCAAAATATATTCTTTTGTACCTTCTGAATTTTAAAGCATGGACATGTATTGTGTAGTTATAACAGCAAATCAAAAAGAGCAAAATAAACTATTTAAAAAACAAAAAAGGACAAAGCCTTATTTTATAGTTCAACGTGACAAAAAGAGATATGGAATTATTCCCTATTAGTAAATGATCACAGGAAGAGAAGTCAATGAGATCACTGTCCTGCAGTATAAACTCACTAGTGCTAGATTCTTCAGAGGCACATAAAGACCTCTAAAATCATGGCAGCACTTCTGTCTCAGTTATAATACTGCTACCACTAAGTGATGACTCAAGCAAATTCTCTTGTAGACCTTCCACAAACTTTTCTCCCCTTATGCTTTACCTCTTTTCTCTCTCTTTTTTTTTTTTAAACCACATGGTCCAGTCAAGCAAAGTTGCTTCCTAACCTCAGGCATAATGTTGCCTTGGTGTCCTGGAATAAATCATTTAATTTGTCAGAGATGATTTCCTTATCTGTCAGGATGATTGGATAATGTGTCCATGAAACCCTTTCGTCACTGACCAGCAGAGTTGATTCTGCTGATCTGACTAGTAGGTAAATTTGCCCTTCTTCCCTCACCCTGTGTAATTATCAACCCAGTTTGTCCCTGTGTGTTGTACAGAGGGTAGGTAGAGAAAACTAAGTGAGACAGGTAATTCTGAGCCCAAGTAATGGTGATATAATAGGACATTTTGCTTCATAAAGCATTCTTCAGTCTTTGGCCACTTGTATATGTTTCCAATGGATTATAAGCTAAAAAACAACAACAAAACTGTATCTGTCCTCTACTTTAGTATTCATAATAGCAGCTATTATATTGCATCATATAGAATGTAATAAGAGTTACGAATTACAACTTTAAAGGGAAGGAATTAACTTCTAAAGTCCCTCCGAGAATTGTTTCCATTTGCTTTGGAGAAAAATGATATCCACAGTATGACTGGTGTAGCATTTATCCCATGTCATAGTTTCACTGTTCTAAGTATTATGTAATCATTTGAAACAGTTAACATAATTTAAAAAGAGAGAGGGAGTTCCAAACAGAGATGTTCTTCCATCTGCCACATCTGCATGGAATAAAAGAGAAGTTAACTATCCTATAAATTAATTTGATAACAGTTGGCTAAATCCTTGCACTTAAGACTGATTTTGTGGTTTAAAAAAACCCCAAAAAACAAACAAACAAAACAAAACAAAAAAAAACCCAGCCATACTTTCAACCTATTGTTTTTAAAAATTTCTGGAACAACAACAACAAAAGAGTCATAGCCTCATTTATTATCATTTATTTAATATAAATCTTAATAATCCATTTAGTTGAAAGAGAAAGCCAAATTACCTGCCAATTTGCTTCTGTCTTCTCCTGCAACAACTACAATCCAATCCCTTTGGATTGTGATTGCAGTAGCAGTACTGGCCAAATTGGCAATATTTGCAATAGTGATGATCAGGATATAGCAGGAAGTCTGAGAAGTTACAAGAAAAAGTTGAGTTCAAATGTTAATGATATAGTCTACTGCACTGTACCTACCTCACCGGACAAGTAGTTTAAAATGTCTTTGATGGCATAATAGTAAAATTTGGGCTTTAATTTCAATTATAAAATAAATCATTTTACTTTGTATACATGAAACAATAAATAGCAGTGGTCAAGTTGAAGGACATAATATCTTCTTAATCCATATCATTTGTGGTACACACAATACAAAAATTATCATGTGCACATTTATATGACATAGTTTATCATAAAATGTTAACATATTGGTGGGGTTTTTTTCCAAACACTTTCCCTATCAATATCTCCCCTGAAAAGAATGTTAAAGAGGAAATGAGAAGACCTGATTTAAGACACTGTCTAGTTGCATGACACTGGGCAATCAACTAACCTCACTTTGCCTTCGTTTTTCATGAACAAAATGAAGGGACCAGATTTTTAATGTCATCCTCAAAGTTAAAACTCTATAATATCAATCCAAATATGCACACGACTCTGAGGGAGAGCAAACCCATAATATTCCACCACATCCCATCCTTTTCCTCTTTTCTATCAAGCTTTCACGCAATCAAAGGATGAGAAGTTAATATCCCCAAAGAGAAATACCAATTAATATCGGAGGAACATAATCATGTCTAATAATAGACAGATAACATCTTTTACATGGTGCATACAAATTACAGGTCAATTCTATTGATCTCAAAACAGCTAAATTACATAATATAATAAATTCTTAGAAATGCCATTAAAAACCAACAGTACAAGATTTAAATTCAAACACTTATTGAGTGCCTATTATAGGCAAAGAAACTGTAGGGAATATTAAAGTAGGTGCAGAGTTCAATATTAAACTGAAAAAAAAAATGCACACCAAAAAACCACCCCTTAGCCTCAGACGCTTTTCAACTTTTACCACTACAGTGTTCAATGATCACCAATCAATATCTCATTGCAAACTTACAAGAACCCATCCATGGTACATGGTCAGAAGTTCGTTTTTATGTAAGAAAACCATCATCAGGATGATTCCACACAGGATGACTGAAACATTCTGCACCACCAGTGACGTCTGGGCCACTGTACAGAGGGAAAAACAAAGTGTTCACTTAGCCAAAACTCTTCTGTAGGGCAGTTTCTTTTCCCACACATCACTGTTCTACTACATTAATGCACATGCAAAATTACTGCAAGGGAAAAAAAAAAACTTTCCTGCAGTAAATCTTGCCTAAACTACTCCCAGTATAACCCAGCAGATCACACTAGGCCAGTAAAACTTCCAGGCAGAAAGATGAAGTACCCACAACTTTTTCTGTATTCGTTGAAGTCATTCATTAAGTTTATTCTCTTAAAATTTGACTGACAGAAACACTACTATTACATAACAAGATCCATGTCTAAGTTCTTTGTTGCTTAAGCTAAAACAAGAACATGTATGAGGTTAGGGAGGAGTTTATGGAATCCATTACCTCCTACATGGCAGGCTGAATCTGATAAAATATGATGACATGGATAAATAGAAAAGACATACAAAGACTTGCCAAGAATAAAGCAGCAGTGTGTTTCTCTTGGCATACCAATGCTTTTTGCCATTGCTATGAAATTCTAAGAGACATCTTTCTTCACAGGAAATGCCAGCTTTCTTACCATGAGGCACCCATGTGGATAAAACACCAAAGTAAGGACAGAGGAGAACCCCAAGTAAAGACACCCAGTGGTCTTTTCTCTCTCACTTACCAGGTATATGATTTAGAGCAAGAGACTTAACATCGCTGTGCTTCAGTGCCTGTGCCTCTATGGTGAGGATAGTAATATCTGCCTTCTTTATTTTACAGCATCATTATGGTGCTCAAATAAGAGAGTTATGAAAGCACTTTAAAAAATATATAGAGTTCTATATGTAAGGTTTAATTACAGGTCTTGTCTTCAAGGATAGTAAAGCTCATTCAGGCTTGGAAGGTCATATCAAATCTTCACAACAAAACAAACTGCTTTCTAAAAGCAGTTTGAAAAGAAAAAAGAAAAGAAAAAGAAAAGCTGTTTGAAATAAAATCCCAATATATAACTCATTCATTCATGCACACATGCATTCATTTAATCACTCATTCATTGCACCAGGATTAAATATCAACTGAATGAGGTTCTTAGCTTACAGGAGTCCTCAGATCAGTGGAGGAGAAAGATACATGAGCAGATAATTATAAAAGTATAAGTGCAATAGCAGAAGTATTAACAAAACTTCATGGGAACACAGAGGAATATAAGACATCAGGGAAAATTTCTCATGGAGGGTGACATATGAATTGATAACACAGGATAAGTGGGAGAGTGCTATCCTACCACACTCTTCATCCAGCTCAACACTCTTTCTTAACCTACACAGTGCTCAACAATCACAAATGCTCAACAGTCACAAGGCTAACGATATATGCACGTACACCTATGTTCCTGGGTATAATGATCTAAATAACTAGGATTTATTTTTACTAGCATACAGAACATTTTCTGTATGTGTTCTGGTCTATCCATTCTCAAACCAGAAAAATGTTCATCTTGACCATTTTACTAACAGCATCAAGTCCTAGAATTTCATAATCCAGATTGCTCTATGTCCAGGAGCAGTCATCCTGCAATGAAAGAAACTCTAACAATACCTCAGTCTTTCCCTACCGTCTATGGCGAACATGGCCAGATCTTGGCACTGTCAACTGGGCAATTTGGGAAAATTTTGCCCTGAATCATTATTCACATTGCCTTATAGTCTGGATAATTAAACTGCTCAATGGCTTTCTCTCTTTCTTGTATAAAACTGAATGATCTCAGCATTAATGCTCTAGAATAAATGTTAATACATTTCTTCTTTTCCCTAAAAAAGTTACAATTCAGCTCTCTGTGATCCAGCCTACATAGTCTCCCTTGAATCTATATTTAGTTTTAAATTCTCTCACACACACCATTATATGAAAACCCAGAGGATAGATTTTAAAGCTGTCCCAGGAACATCATACCAAAGCAGGGGTTCTTAACAAGGGGTCCATGAGCTTGAATTGAAATTCAAAAAAACAATATTCTTGTGGGGACGTGTTGGTGCAGGTGTGACTTATTTATTAAATAATACACTGTATTGTGTGGATTTAGTAAGGGGTCCATGGTTTTCATCTGACTGGCAAAGCGGTCTGTGGAACAAAAAAGGTTAAGAACCCCTGCCCTAAAGCAACTCTGGTGCAAGTAATGGTTAGAAAGGAAGCCAGGGTTAAACAAACTTTAATGTTTAACATGGTTCCCAGAAAAGTGCTATGGTGTTAATCATTAACATCTGGAATTTATGAACAGCTAAAGATACCAAAAAAATCCATTAGCTCAAATGTCCTAGCATCCCAAATTTGTGCAGGAGTCACAGGATCCCGGAGGCAGAGGTGGTGCCACTGAGCACCCCAGCCCTCAGGCTGGGCAAGCATGACACTTGCTGGGTTAGTCACAGTGGTTTCTTGTCATTGGCCTTTCCCTCGATTATAGAGGAAGCTCAGGCAATGGTCCCTTGAATACAAGGGCTTAGTTACAGCAACACTCACCTTTAAGTCTGGCGTTCTTATCCACCCAATCGCCAATGATGGCCCCCAGGACCAGAACAGACCCTGCCACCACCAGCCCGTAGACTGCAGTCAAGAGGAGGCTGTTCCCATAGAGCTCTACTAGAAACACAGACACTGCAAAGTGCCACATTCGATCTCCCTTGAAATAAGAAAAGAAGAGAAAATGTTCCGATGAAATATTTTCATTTTTAGTTCACTGCACTCAGGAAGTTACCTCCTGATCAAAGATCACTTTTCAGCTACATGATGACACTTTCAAAGTAAAAAATTTCTCAATGAATTCAATACTGGTCAGATGTTAAAACTGTTCATCCTGGCACTATGTAAAATATTCTTGCCCAATTTACAAAGTAAACTCTAAAATCCATAATAGCAATGAAACACACACTCCTTATTTTTCTAGAAAGAGCAGTTTCCAGACTCAAAGAAAGTTTTTTGAGACAAAACCTGTTCTTTGTGGACCAGGTTACTACCAGGGCCTAGAATTTGCTTATCCTGATTTAGAGACATAATATAATTTTCTACTGATCCAGAACTAAATGACTCTATAGTTCACAAACATTAGTATGCCCTGAAGGTCAATAGAAAGCCAGTTTTCCAATTTGTAGAGTAATAGGAATGAACTATGCAATTTCTAAAGTTTCTTTTACCTTGAATGTTCTAAAATCTAAGCTCTATTTCACAAATAAATTCCAAAGTCACAAACCAGCAGAGCAAGTGATCTGACGTGGAAGTTCTTACACTCCTACTTCTTTCCAAAGTCTGTTAACATCTTCCTGATAAATTTAATATATCAGATTCAAAGTATTGTCTTGATATGTCAAACAATTTTAAAATTTAATAAAGCCAAGACAATATTATACACTAAAAACTAATATTGGTGCATGCTAGCAATCGTATACAATAAGCTCAGTGCAGACCAGTAGTTATCACCCAGGAGTGATTTTACGCTCCCCAACAAGGGATCATTTGGCAATGTCTGAAGCCATTTGGAATTGTCACAACAACGGGGGCGGGGGGGAGGCGTGATACTGGCATCAAGTGGGTAGAGGCAAGGGATGATGTGAAACATCCTAGGATGGACAGGACAGCCCCCACAACAATTATCTGGCTCTAAATGTCAATAGTGCTGAGACTGAGAAAACTTGTAGAGGATTATAAACATAATTTTGAGCCACAATCCAAATTTAACATAAGCTAAGACCTTGAAAGATGGGGTGGAGTTGGTCAAGTAAAAATTAAAACAAACAAAAGAAACAATGGAATGCATGAGCACATGCTTGAAAGACTGATTCTCACTTGATTGTCTGGAATGTGAGCTCTGGAACTTGCTGCACCCTCAACCCTCAGCACAGTGCATGGCCAAGACAAGGGACAATAAATATTTGTGGAATCAACAAAGGAGAGGATGGACAATGCATCCCAGATATGAATAAATAAATATAGAACAGTTGGCAATGATATATCAACTATGGTGTTCCGGTACATTAGATTTATTCCATGAATGTTCAAGAAGTTTTAAGACTATCAATACTATCATTAATTTTTCTGAGACAGCTTATTTCTTTAAGTTTGCTTTGATAAGTAAGTGACAGGAAGTTATTGGATATGATTCAAATACAGAAGTACTAAGTGCTTAAAAATATATGATACACATACAATTTGTCTGAAACTAATAAAAAGACAAGTTTATATATTAATAGATATAAATGTTAATAAGAATGGCAAATTAAGATATTTTCTCAATATTTAACATGAAAGCAAATTTAGATTTGATTAGAAGAGAATGGATGGAAAGAAGGGAGGTACTTTCTCCTAATCTCCATTCCTCTGGATAGCTTCCAAGGAAAAGGCACATCAACGGCTTCCAAAATAGTTTACCTCAGTGATGAATTTTCTTTCTTATGTAAAGAGTAAGACATACTATTCTAATTCTGTTGCTTCTTTCTTTTTCTCCCATTCCTTTTTCCCCAAAGAATTTGTTTTGGATTCCTCTAGAGCAGACTATCAAAACAAGTGCTATTTAAATTATGGTTTTCTCTTCCCTGTATGGCATGCCTTAAAATTGCTCTAGTGATCCCAATTTCCAAAGGGTTTAGACTTTAAGAAGAAACATTCTAAGTTCACAAAAGCCCAAGAATTGGGTAGAGTCAAAGTAAATGTTGAATAAATTCAATCCTAGCCCACCCATTCCTTCCTTATGCCCATTTCCTGCCCTCCCACATCCTCTCACCATACTTTGATGATTTGTTTACATTTCATCAATTTGTTTACATTTCTCTCTAGACGCATTGGACTGAGAGCAGAACACCTACTGAATATCTGTGAATGAACAATCATGGTCATTAATCCACTTAATAAATATTTATTGAGAGGCTTCTGTGTACAAAATGCAGTTGCAGACACTGGAACTTCAGCAGTGAACAAAAATCAAGGTTCATGGTTTCATGGACCTCGCACTCCAGACCAAAACCAAATCTATAATAGATCAGGTGATGGTAAGTGCTCTGAGGAAAAATAAAGCAGGGTGAGGTTGGAGGTGGTGCTTTCTATGAAGTGAAGGAGGGAGGACTGATGCATGCAGACATCCAGGGCATTCAGGGAGACAGTCCGTAGGATGATGACAGAAGATATAAGCAATTGGCCCCCCCTTTACAGCTGCCTAACTCTCTGAACTACCTTTTTGTGATAAGATATATATTTTAAAACCCATATCAAATTATATTTTAGGCTCCTTGATGACAGGATCCACTTCTCACACTACTTTGTATTCTGGTAGTACACAGTAAAATGTACTGATCCATTGGCAGATAGAAATGAAGGCAGAAATCAGTCAAAAACATTAAACCCCATATAAAGATACCCTGAGATACCCTTCTACCCTAGTGCCACTATGATCAGTAAGAAACTATGATTTGGCAGGGTTGGCAGGGGAAAAGACAGAGATTCTGAATATTTATGTATTCTGAAATATATATACATACCCATCCATATTTTGTTCTAATTAAAATTAGGCAAAGTGCCAAACAGGAGATAAAACCCAAAAGGTAGAAATACCTAGTTAGAGAGCATTTCTCCTTTATGTTCCTTCCCATGAAGAGAAATAAAGTCCACAAAACCTTACATGGTTGTCACTAGTTGTTTTTTGTTTGTCTTACTCTAGGGTTGGGGTAAACATCTGTCACTTTTCTTGTGAGACTTTTAATTTATGTGACCAAAAATCCTCCTGGAACTACCACAGTCCCATCCATTTTTGGCAATGCTGTTCTCCGAACCTATTAGGAGCAAAGTTCACTTAAACTTAAACATAATCAGTATTTGGAAGTGAGGCACCTTCTTCCTCTAAGAGCTAGGTCCTAACCAAAAGATTAGAATTCCAGATCTTATTTTCACTGCCTGTTACTGGCCTTTTTAAACACATTATTAAATTGTGAAGGAAAAACTATTGGTTTAGATTTATTAAAGGCAATTTCAGTAGGTTTCTACTTAGAATCACTGGCTTTTAGAATTGAAACAAACTCACTCCAATTCCACTTTGTTTACATATATTTGCAGAGTCATGGCCATTGAAGCCTCTGGGAAGATCAGCCCTTGCTTTTCTAAAGAGCTATCTATGAAATGCTATTTTTTAGAGAGCTGATAAGGTAACAATAATTTCTCAGGGGCATGGGGTACATATTTCCTCATATGAAAGTTTGCATTCATGTCTTAAGGATGATCCAATAAAAGTTTCCAACTTAGAAAAAAATTATATCCAAAAATTTTACTCTTAAAATTTGCTCTTCTTACTTACGGTTCTTTTTAATTAAATATCGTACATGGAGCATGAATAGAATATATCCAAATATTATTGCTTTTAAACAAGAGAAGCAATAATTAATTTTAAAGATTCTAATCATCATGAATTAAATACACATCTAGTATCCTTCTGAGATTCTTCTGTTTTGTTTTGTTTTGTTTGATGATGGAACCCAGACCCACAAGAACACTAAGACCACATAGGAGGTCAAAAGAAGAATTATGACTCCGTTGCTGATTTTAAGAAATTTAGCTCACTGGATGACAGCTTTTAAGACAGCCTGAGATGTTCCCCACAGAGCTAATTGCAAATAACATTTTTAAAGACCAGAATTTTTTTGTGACTCAGATATTTGTTCTTGGAGTCACTTATATTTAAAATAGTCTTAGAATGCTGTTATTAGCAATAATTATAATTGAATCCACCATTCTACTGCATTTTCATAGTGCAACATACTGGAACTAAATTCTAACAAGAGAAGAAAATAGAGCAATATCTCAAAATGTAAGAGAATATAAGGTATATGAGACATTTCTCCATTCTTAGGAGCAGATACTACCATTTACTAAGCCTAGTAATGCAACACACAATTTATGAACAACGTAAATTCTTGTCCTTGTTAACACTGTCTTGAATATTTGTCAATCTATATAAAGTATGATAACACAATGAAAAAATAGCATTTATTAACACTCATGGGAAAATATCTTGGTGAAAATAACTTTTATTGTTAAAGAATACGGATTTGGATGATTTAACATGTAACAAGAGTGGAAGCCGATTTAATGCAATTGGCCCAAATGAAAGGAAACAAGAAATTATGCAACGTATGCTGTAAGAATTACGGTAGATTCTCACTTACCCAGGTAGATAGAGAGTGACCAAGGTAGAGAAGGAATTTTGCAGAGGTCAGGTAGTTTGCTAAGGATCCTGCAAAGACCCACAGGGGTGAAAATAAACGTATTTAGTCACTTAAGTGGGCTAAGGTAAAAATGCTTAATCGTTGCTTTTATTAAAACATGATTATTAAAAACTATTTTTGTGAGAGAAGCCATGTACATTTTATCAAGTCACCTAGGAATTGAGTTTACTTAACTGCCACTCAGCAAGACCTGTTGGTCAATAACTTCATAACTTCCTATTGAGTGAAGAAAGCTGTTGTTTCAACATCTAACTCCATGGTTTTTCTACACAAGGCAATCCAAACTGTAATCCCTGAAAAGGTGCAAACACCTTTTCCCACACCTTGAAATTCCTTTCTTCAACTCCCACCAAAATATGAGTCAACCGACCTCCAAAGCACGTTGGTTAACTGCTGAACCACATCTCCCCGCCCCCCACCCCCAAAACCTGCCTGGAGTTTCTTGTCTCCGATGCCCAGCCTGTGTTTGCACTCCATGCAGACGGTCAACACAACTCACCACAGCATCCTCCCTGGCGGTTTTGATCATTTGCCCTGGTCATGACACTAGGCGCCCCCCGCTTGCTCTTCTGCTGCTACTCTTGCTGCTCTTGCCAAGGTGCTTGTTGTTAACAGGAGTGCAAGGAACTGAAGACAGCGCCGCTAAAAATACAAAAACTGTGTAAAGACCCCGACGACTACGGCAAAGAACAAAAGAAAAACGGCCCGGGGGTCTTCTTTTTGTCTTCTTTCCAAACTTAGCTAACACTGTAGCTGAAGTTGGAAAGGAAAAGCCTTATGGAAGCGGGTGGGAGCCTCAACAGGCCGTCCAAGCCGTGCTGGGAGCCCCTCTGCCAGCTAGCGCCTCCGCAGCCGCCGCCGCAGTCGAGGGGGCCAGGCCCAGCACTTATACCGGGTCGGGGGCGGAGCTCCCTCCCGCCGCCGACTCGGGGCCGCCCCTTCCCCTTCGGGGCCATCCGGGCGTCTCTGCAGCGCGAGGCTTGGCTCCAGCCGACCCTTAGCGCCGCGCGGCTCTCCACGCCCTTCCCAGGAGGAGTCGCCGCCCGGGGCGCAAGCGTGCGAGTAGCCACAAACAACCTGCGCGGCAGCGAGGCCTTGCCCTCGGCCGGCTCCATTCGCGGGTTTTCCCGGCTTTTGGGGAGCCGCGAGAAGGGGTCGGGGAGGTGGAGGTGCTGGGAAGGGGGAAAAGGTACGTGGGCGCTCCCGGGACAGCGTGGAGAGGTTTTGCGCAAGGCCCAGCCGCCGGTGCTGGAGGAAGCGTTTCGCACCTGCTACCTGGCAGTTCGGGGAAGGGGATGACCACCGGATGGTCACTGTCCAAACACTCCAGCCCGGGCTTGGAGGCCCCTTTTTATTTGAAATGAAAATAATTTTAATATGTGTATTTAAATAAATATAACCCATTTCAGAGGCGGCTGTCCTAGGCTTCCAGTTCCGGCCCGCCTGCAGCAGAGAATGTCTTTCCTTCCCAGGCATACATAGCGGGGCTTTCCTCAAAGAAACAGAATCAAAGGGCAGGAAAGGGGCGCAAGGATCAGAGTCTAGCCCTTTTCAGAGGAGTAAACGAAGGCTTGGAAAGGTGAAGTCCCGCAGAGAGTTAGTGACCCACCCCCAGACCAGAACTCCGGTCTCTAAATCCTTCCTGGAGATGCAGCCAGGACCAAGCTGCCCAAGCTGCCCTCGCACACTCGCTCAGCCTTCGCCCACCACGCACGTCCCCTCGCCCCCCTCCTCCAACTGCCCCAGTATCTGACAAGCAGTTACCAGGAATACCGGTTATCCCAGTTGTGTCCCTGGATCTGTCCCTCTCCACGTAAAGCCATTCGGTGACCTCCTGGAGGGGCAGGTGAGTGAGACTAAAGAACGCCGGATTTAAGCCTCCCGTGCCTTTTCTTCTTTTCCCGCCGATGTGCCGAAACCTTCAGTTTACCAGCCCCAATTGCCAGCCGGTTACCTTACCCTTCTCAGCCTCTCCCAAACCCCGGGAATGGATCCTACACATTGAAATTCCAACCAGATCCCACACCTTGAGCTCCAAGCCGGACTGACACCAGGTCGTAAAGGAAACACGCCTGAATATAAGCCCTATATCTGTACTCTCAATCAAGAGCCCCACAGGTCTACGGGCGGGGTGCAGCTGGATTCGGTTGGGATGTGGTCTGGAGGGTAGAGATAGGGGATTTACCGTTTATCTACTGCTGTCAACTGCCTTTTCCTTTTCAAGCCCTCTTTTTTCCCCCCCTTTCACACAACACTCCCAAGTCCTTTGTCTTTGCTCACGGGGAGGTTTTGGTTTGTCTTCTGAAGTTGCAGAATAGGGTCGTGTATCCATAATTTCTGGAGAAGTAAACTAAAGTACACCTAAAAGAGGAACCCGCTGAAGAAGGGAACTGGCGAATTAAATAACCTTTCCACATTTATGGCGATCTGCTATTAGATATGAATTTTCTTTATGGGTCTGGAAGCAAGGCACAAAGGATAATGATTCTTTGCACATTTGCCAAAGTGTCTCTCAGCCACAAGGACCTCAAAATGCTTTACATTAATTATTATTAAAAAAGGAATGTTGTTCTGTCTCCAACTTCCAAGTGGCTAAGAGGAGTTTCAGTTAAAAATTTTTTACTTCGAATGATACTGCCAGAGAAATGTTTTTGAGAAAAGTAGCTAAGTCAATACATGCCTCAAAATGTGATATGAAGTCTCTATTCTCTCTTGTCATCAAGGAGTACCCAGGAGCCAAAACTGGAAGAAAAAAAAAGGTGAAAAGAACAGATGGGAGACTACAGTGAAGCAAGTGGGAAGATACTTTGGAAAGAAAACAAGCAAGATCCATAAGGTCAAAAAACAGTGAGTTGTTTGAGCAGGGAAACCTAAAACCTAATTAGTGGGAATGGTAAAGATATATTAGTAGGGGCTCATGAAATGGAAAGGAATTGAAAAGGAATAAATATCTTCAAAGTACATGCAAAATGCAAAACTACAGAAATCTCCTGGCCTTGACATTCTAGATTACAAAGCACTGCTTATATCACAACACCTGACTATTCCTCCTTCAGAGGGAACATTTGGTTGAAAAATAACTCTTCTTTCAAAAGTCATGTATTTTTTTCCAGAACTCCGAAAACACAACTTTCCTGACAATGTAACCATAACTAAGAAAGTCATGCAAGTTTTAAATCAGTTTACAAAAAAATAGAAGCCCTAAAGACTATTTTCCTATTCATTTTCAAATTTTAAAAAGTTTATGGAGAAAAAAAGTTTATAAGTAGGCTAACCAACTTTTTAAAAATTTCAACCAGAGTAAAATGTATATTCTAATTAAAAATTGATAACAGTATTTATGGTTGGGAAATAAAAGGGTTTTGTTATTTATTTTTAAGTTGCTTTTTCACTTACCAGCCAAGCATCCTAAGTTTCCTCTGCTGCATCTGATGTGCTAACCAGGAAAAAAACAGAGTAAAGAATGGCCACCTCTACACTGCTTTAAAGAAAAGCAGTAGGGTTATCTTCAACTATTACAGAAAGAGCTCAGATCCAGAAGGGAACTTGTTAGGTGTGAAACTTTTTAGCATAATTTAGGAGCTATAAAGCCATATTTCCATAAAAAAATCTTTCACAGTTTTACAGACGTATTTCAAGAACTGTTGGGCATTTCTATAACCTATGACTGACTAGACCCTTGAAAAAGTTAAGTTCAGACACCTAGTTTAATTTACAGACAGTTAAGTATCCTCCCAGGTCTTCATTTTGTTTGAATATTTCAGATACCTTCAACCTTGCAAAGTTTCTCATAAATGCTGACTGACTCTCATGTCTCTCTCTCTATCACACACACATATACATATGTACACTCAGTAGTCTACAGCTTCTAGTTGGAAAATTAAATGCAGAATTCAGAAGGTTTCAAAAGAAATATATTCCCAAGGCAACTCCATAGAGACAGAAAGCAGATTACTGGTTCCAGGGACTAGGGGGAAGGGAGAATGGGTAGTGACAGCTTAATGGTTATGGGATTTCTTTCTGGGGTTAAAATGTTCTGGAACTAGAGAATGATGTGAGTTGTGCAAAATTGGGATTTATTAAAGCAAATGAATTATATACTTTAAAATGGTTAAAATGGTGAATTTTATATTACGTGAATTTTACCTAATTTTTTTTTAAAAAAGACAAGTATATTCCTAGAAAGAAAATATGTCATTTTTTCAGTAATAGTGTTGAATGGGATAAATGTGGGCCCAATGTGATGATAGGACATCTTAACCAAAAAGAAAGGGAATGTGGAAGAAGAAAAAGGTCATCTTGTCCATCACACTGACTGGAAACTAAAGCATAGAAATAAGTGGATGGTTTGCAGTTTTCTCCATGTACAATCAGAAAATACATACAAATTCCATTTAATAAATGTTTCAGTCTTTCAACTTTTGCCATAGTTTTGCTGTCTAACCTAACTCTCCATGTTACAATTTAAAGTCCATTCTCTTTGATCCTGTCTTCAGTAATACAGAAGACAGACTCTTAGCATTACCACAACAGTGTCTCCTTTACATTTCCAAGACCTTGCTTGGACTTACCTTCCTCAGGGTCTACAAAAAGAGGTGGGTGATTTAGACTTTTCTCACAGTTCTATTTCTCAGGCATTCAGTCATTTTAATGGTCATTTTGGCACCCTTTTCAATGGCAAAATTGCTTGTAAACCCCTCAGAGGCGAGAGCACATAGGCCTAATGCATCTAAGCAAAGCATTCCTGTTATGCATTCTCATATCCTTAATCTTCTGTCTCAGACACTCCACACTGCAGACTGTTTCTAAGCAGCACCTTGAAGCTGATCCCTACTAAACTCATCACACGCATATTTGCATTCTGAGCTGTCAGCAAAAATTTCAGAGTGCCCTGATTTTTTGTTTAGGACACAGTCCATGTGTCCAGTGTAAGAGTGCCTGTTTTTCCAGCTCCCTCCTGACTCCAGCCCATTAGTGATAGGATCATTGTGTCCATGAAGTTGCTCTTCTACTGTTTTGTTTGGCTGATATTTGTTATTTTAGTAAATACTACTTACATACTGCTGAATTTTTCCTTACTGAATCTCAAAATATACCCAACTGTAGTAACATGTCAATTATGAGAGGAGCATAAAAAAGATAATGGTGTTTCACAGCCATAGAATCCTTACTAGATGAAACTCCAAGTCTTGGGTCTTTGAGTTTGTGCTCACACCAACCAGCAGCGTAAGAAGGAAGATGCTAATACTATGATGAAGACCCATATCATGTGTCCTGGGCACAGCCTACCTACTGCACAGATACAATTAGGAAATATTGACTAGAATGAGCTATTTCAAACTTCAAGAAAAGTTAAAAATGCAATAAGAGGATCCTTCCCAAGGATATCTCACTGTCAGAAATGTTTCACTGCAGTGTAATCTACATTGAGCCGCACATCTAACAAAAGTCACCATATATTTGAGCACTATGCAATTGGTAAATTTTGTACAAGGTGCTTATCAGATATTTTCTCATTTCATCTTCACAACACCCCTATGAAGAAATGTTGTTATTCCCCATTGTACACAAAAAGAAACTAAGACTAGGAAAGGTTAAATAACTCACCCAAGGTCACCAAGCTAGAGAGGGATAAAACTAGGATTCAAGCCTAGACTTCTATAACTGCTTTGTTTGCTTTGTTACTCTGCCTCTCATCAACTTAATGAGCTCAGTAACAACACAGTTGATGCCAATAAGCACAAATATGGCCATTTCTCCTCCTTAGCTTCCTTGAAAATGATGGGCTTCAGGTACCTCTAGAGTCTTGAAACTATCTTAGTGTTGATGGTTGGGCCCTGCATAAACCTTGGGGAAGGGAGGGTGGGAGCACTACCGCCCGTCTGGTGAGAGGAGAGCTGCCTAATACCAGGAGCTGTTGGAGAACTTCAGTGTGGTAACCGCTGCCCCAGTGTAAATAGTTTGGTCCCCCTTTCAGAGCACTGTATGGCTATAAGATGGACAAAATAACATTAAATAGGTTGGTGAAAATCTCAGTTTTCTATTTTTAGATATAAAAAGGGGAAACTAAGTCTAAATAAAATATTTTGTTCGTTTTTAGGATCTTTTTAGACTGTTTACTACTGAATTCTGAAATCAGTATTAAAATATGTGGGAGGTGGTTTTTTTTTAAAATGTTCTGTTATCTCAAAAATAGCCAAAAAGAATTTCTTGGCACTGTAGAGGGAAATGAAAGAATTATAAAGGAGGACATAGTGTAGATTTTACAAGATTAATGAAGCTATTTTAAAACTATATATAAAGTGGCATTAGATACAGATTTATTATTAGGTATAGAAGACTGGGTCTTTCTATCGTGCCAGAAGAAGTGTATTTTTGAGAATAATTTTTATATTAAAAAATGTTCTACTGAGAAAAACAATATCTGCACAAGTCTTTGTAGTTTACAATGTGCTTTCATGTTTCCTCACGTAATTCTCTAATAACTGTAGAAGGGTTTTGATCATGGACCTCATATATCCAATCAGACCCAGAGGTCCACTTCCTAAGCTCAATTTCATGTATGTGTGGTTGTATGGTGTGGGTATGTGTCCCTGTTCTCGAGGTCGAAAAGGTTTTGAGTGATGAGGAATTGAGGATGAGGGAAATTATGGGTTTGGAAAGGGGACTGGGTTAGGTTAAGGAGAATTTAAGAGGCGAATATAAAAATAAACAGAAGAGCAGGATTTGGAGAATCAAGGTTTATAGTAGGAATCAAGAGGCAGAGTTTCATCTCTGCTGATAAGTAGCTTTTTGTCCTTGGGCAGCTTACTTTACCTCTATCTAAGGTCTGTTTCCTCATTTGTAAAATGACATCAAATTCATCAAAACTGCCTTTGATTCAGTAATAGTAATTAACTCTAATGATTTTTTCCCTTTTTAATGCTTTTCCAAACTTTTATAAACAAGCATTTATTACTTACATATCCAGAAACAAAATGATTAATTTAAACATTCTGAGATTTAATTCTTTCAGCCACAAGAATACTTTCTTGTATCAGTTTGTGCCACTTCAACCTTTGAACAGGGAAAACAGCAAATTCTCTTCAAGGACACTGATCCAGAAAATACTAATTAAATTACACTTTTAAAAATCTGAGTTGCGATAATACTTTTGAAGGATACACCAAATATCTTTCTACTGTATATAAGGATATTATTTCATTTAAGAGGAAAATGGGTGATAGTTTTCTCTACTTGGTCTTGCACTTTAATTGATTCCATTATTACACATCTGGAAAATTCTGAGGTATTCATTAAGGCAATTTTTGATCCCTGTTTATTTTTGAAGTACTTTATCTATTCACTGGATTCAAATATTACCAGGAAAAGTGAGCTTAGCTTGGTAACTGCTTTGGTGTTTCTGCACTTAAGTTGGTTTAGTCCATCTGTTAACTGAAATATAACAGTAGATATTTGAAATTTTGTTTCCCAATGACCATTGCATTTATGTAGGGAGATTGGTTTTCAATATGCACCTATAGACTTGCCAAAAATATAGAAAAAATGCTTCTAGAATTGATAGGCAAAAAAATGTTCTTGATTATCAATCTCAATGAATGTGTCCTTTAACTTTTAGGTTTCATTTAATTGGAGAAATTCAGTTCAAGCTGACTTCAGCTTCTTCAAGGGTTGTTTTCTTAGGTTTACCTGATCCTCCATCAATACTGACCCTTTCTATCCCCTCCCTTTCTTTCTAATAGACAGAAATGGCCAATTAATGTGCTGTGGCAAGCTCAGGATCCCATTTCTTGTGGTCATGAGGTGTGTGCTTTTAGTGTAATCTACTTTGTGTTCTCCTCAGCATTAAGATGGATCCATCCTTTGAAAAAAAAACAATAATGCAGTGTGAGGAAGTCATATTAGAAAACATTAATGTTTTGACTAATTTAAAACTGTGAATGAAAAACATCTGGACTACAATTATCAATTTATGAGGATGTAGGGTATCATTAAATGAGTTTATTTGTTTCTTCTTAAGTACCAATTACTGGTAGACATGCCTAATTTGTTTTTCCTTTTCATGTGCAATCTGCTGCCCTTTAAGGTAAATGTGGACTGATGTAGAATGATGATTGATTACATATCAACCCTTCATAAAGTGGACTATTTAAGCTGAAGTTTAACTGTAAGGGTAAAATGGTTTAGGGATGGTTCAAATTTATATCACAGGAGTCTCTTCTGTACTATTAAAAAATGTCTCATTTTACAAGCAGTTTTGACCAGCTCAAACAAGGTTGTAATCATAGCAAATTAAATCTACCTTTTGTAAGCTTTTACTGAGCTCCTAATTAATTATTTAGGAAATAATCCTTCACTAAAATCTCAAATCACATTAAGTTGGCATCACTCTATCTCTATTTGTTTGTGCTATATGACCCCATGGAAAATCTGGCACATTTTCTCTTTTTAAACTGATTACATCTCTTAAAGTACAAGGATATGACAACTCTTTATGATTTCTCTTGGTCGCATATTTCAGAGACTGGTTCATCAATGTCATTTATCCTAAACTGCTTTGTAAACCATAAGAATATTTAAAGGCACCACAGTGCAAATGTTCCAAAAGTGTCCTAAGTATGCCCTTTGGTCAAATTAACTAGCTATTGTCTTCATGTAGAAATAAAATCAAAATAACTTTTAGTGTCCACATTGCTAAAGCAAATACCATATAATGGGTTGGCTTTAAACAATGGGAATTTATTGGCTCACAGTTTTGAGGCTAGGAGAAGTCCAAATCAGGCATCATTAAGGCAATGCTTTCTTCCCAAAGACTGACATTCTGCTGGCAATCTTTGTCTTTGGTTCTTCTGCCACATGGCAATACACATGGCAGCCTCTACTGGCCTATCCCTTCTCTTTGGGTTTCTGTTGACTTTCAGCTTCCAGCTGCTCCCTCTATGGCTTTTTTCTCTCTGTGTGACCTACGCTATAAGACCTTCAGTAATAGGATTAATACCCATCCCTGGCCACATCTTATCTGAAGTAACCACATCAAAATATCCTATATTACAAAGGTTCACACCCATTGGAATGGAATAAGTTTAAGAACATGTTTTTGGGGGTACATAGTTCCAAACCACCACCCTAAAACTTGTAGTTTTCTGCCAAACAGGTCTGTTGAAAGATAGTTCAGATAGACAACTAAACCTAAAAGTCCAACAATAGTTATAAACTGTCAGCTCAACCAGCAAGGGAATGAACAACCATTTCTGGGGTAGGTTTAGGAGGGCTACTGGTCAAAATCTCTCTCTGATAAATTTCCTTTATATTTCTTTCCAGGTTGGCTCTGGGTGTAAATATTGCTCAAATTGTCCCTGCATAATTCTATCACTCCCTCAAGGGAAAGGAAACTTCTCTACTGAAATCCATTTGTTACGAAATTATAAGAGGGAAGAAGACCATCTTGATACCTAGGCTAGACTATTTGAACTTAAGTTTTATTTGCTGGCTGCACTGTTAAGAAGTTAGACACTGTTTTTTTTGTTGTTATTGTTTTAAATATTTCCAAGAACAAGACTATAAATCTGACTTGAGTTAACTGCAAGTACATCAACCCAAGATTCAGACTCTGACTTTGGGACAAAAAGATAATTTGTAAACAATCAAAGTGCTTGCCTCTCTGTCTTTAAGGAGGTGGCATGTCATAGGAGAGGGTTATATGTTTGAAATCAGACAAACCTGAGTTTGATACAGACTCTACTCCTTATTAACCATGTGATGAGGTTACCTGAGTCTCTGAACTTCAGTTTCCTTTTCTCTAAATTGGAGATAATGTTTCTTTGAATAGTTAATATAGGACTTAGATGCTGCAAATATAGAACCTGGAACATAGTGAGTTCTCACATGTTAATTACTTCATCATCAGAATTTAGTATATAGACATCTTGGAAACCTATTAGAGAGCTACCTATTCACTGATCTCTACATTTCCTGAATCTGTGTTATGCTTTTTTAATGCTCTAAACCCCTTATCTGAGAAAGTATTCCATTTGTTTATATTCAGTATTTTTTGTCTTAAAATTTCATTTTTTCAAACTTTCTGGGGGAAAAAAAAACCGTTTTGAGTGCCCATAAGTTATTAAGTTCATGCTCACTACATCTCCATTTTTAATAATTTCATTCACTTCAATCATTCCTCTTTTAAGTCTTTGTGTTTACAAATTAAAATACTAATTTAAAGGTCATCAGTCTGAAACATAGTGGGCCAATCTTCCTTCTGATCTGTGAAGGAGATAGTGGTACTGACTGGCCGAACCCCTGGCTCATTTCACAGGTAGGGTGGTAAATGTATGCAGACCACCTACCCTAAAAGCAGGGGTGATAATGGGGCAGGGGTATAAATTAGCCACTGAACTGAATAACTGGGACCACACTGCATGAAGATGTGTCAGCCTTGCTTAACAGTGTATCTCTGGTGCCTAGCATAGTGCCTGTCACACAGTGGTTGCTTACAAAATGTTTGTTGACTGACTAATGAATGAATGAGCAAATGGAACCCTTGAAAAATCAACCAATGGATAATCTGTAATAATGTGCTATAGGTTATAGCTGCATGGCTATACCTGTTAGCAATGATTTCATCTTCAAGTAACAGAATACTCAGCCAAAGTGGCTTAATGAGGCTTATTTCCCCCCACAGTTTGGTGGAAGGCACCTGCAGGTGTGTTGGCCATGTGACTCTATGCTATCAGGTTTAGAGTGTCTGACATTTTCTTGGAATTTTCGGAGTTGCAAGACTGCTCCAGGAGCCCCAAGCATCATGCCCTTCTATAGTCACTTTCAAAGGCAGGAGTAAGTAGAGGTACAGGACAGAGAGCTTCCCTTAGTGCGCTTTCTTTTATCAGGAAGGAAAATATTTCGCAGGAGTCCTCTAGGGATTCCCCTTACAACCTGAAGATCCCAACTAATACCCCAAAGGGGATCTATTATCAAGGAATAAGAAGTGGAGTGGAAATGGCTTTTGCCATTCTCAGTCTTTAGTATGGCATCAGAATCACCCAGAGGGCTTGTTAAAACTCTTCTGTTGATATTCCTTGGCCATAACTAGACATAGAATTGGTGTTTTTTTATTTACCCCTGCTAGAGTTGAATGTAGAACTAAGGAAGTGTAGTTCAATTAAAATTCCATGTATAAGTCAAGGAAAAAGACCTACAATGCTTCTGAATTTTCATCAGCACCTGTGATTTTGTCAGTACTTCTGAAGAAGTATATAAGAATGGTTTTTTGCCTTCAGAAAGGGAATAAAATTTATTCCAACAAATAGAAATAAGATGTAGACTCGTTTTGAAAATGTGTTCCTTTTATTGTGAGCATAAGACTATCTTGATTTTATGTTTGCTTTGCTAATCATTGTCCACAAGAACAAAATCATAATTGAAAAAGTGAAAAATTCAAACAGTTTTCTAATATCTACATAAACTCTCAAAAAAGCAAACTCCAACCTTTTGAAAATTTGATTTAGTTAAACTACTTATTTTTGAAAACACAGCCTTGGTCTCAAGATATTGTTTTCAGTTTAAACCAAGAAATACAGGGTTTTAGGAAATATGTAGTCCAAGTAGTAGCTATGACTTAAAAGAGTTTTACTATTTGGGGAGATTCTCTAGAATGTTATTAGTAAAAATAGTGTTGCATAGTTTTTAGACATACTATTTCAGGGAAAGGGCATCAATCATCAAAAATATTAAAAGTTGCCCATGTCATAGCAAGAAGTGTCAGATTAAAATTCCTTCAAAAGAAAGCACCTGTTTCCAGTAATTTCGTACATTAGTGTGTTACCTTTGTTAAAATTCATGAAAGAGGAAAGTGGATGTCACTTAACCAGTTGGGTGCCCGCCTACCACATGAGTGGTCCCGGGTTTGGGTCCCAGTGCCTCCTAAAGAAGACAAGCAGATGCCACACCCACCACAACAAGCTAGACACCACACCTGCCGCGATGAGCAGATGCCTAAATGAGCAAATGCCACAGGCCAGCTGACACTGCAGCCCGTGGGAAGCAGATGTGGCTCAGGCTGTTGGGCACTTGCCTCCCATATGGCAGTTTTGGGTTCGGTTCCCAGTCCCTCCTGGAGAAGGTGAGCAAACAATGAGCAGACAGATGAGAGAACCATCTGGGGGGAGGGGGGATAAATAAAAATAAATAAATAAGGTAAATAAATATTTTTTAAAAATTCATGAAAGAACATTTTTATAATTGTACTATTAACTAGATAGTCTATTATTTACAATAGGATTCACTGTGTTGTACAGTCCTATGTTTTATCTTAATTTTTATTCTAGTAACATATTTGCGACCTAAAATTTCCCCCTTTAACCACATTCACATATATAATTCAGTGCTGCTAATTACACTCACAATATTGTGCTGCCATCGTCACCATCCATTTCCAAAATTTTACAATCAACCCAAATAGAAATTCTGTACAAATTAAGCATTAAATCCCCATTCCCTACCCCCAACCCAGCCCCTGGTAACCCATATTCTAGATTCTAACTCTGTAAGTTAGTTTATTCTAATTATTTCATATCAGTGAGATCATACAGTATTTGTCCTTTTGGGTCTGGCTTATTTCATTCCACATAAAGTCTTAAAGGTTCAGTCATGTTGTTGAATGTGTCAGAACTTCATTCCTTTTTACTGCTGAATAATATTCTATTATAAGTATATACCATATTTTATTTATCCATTCATTGGTTGATGGATACTTGGGTTGCTTCCATCTTTGGACAATTTTGAATAATGCTGTAATGAACATCAGTGTGCAAATATCTGTTCGAGTCCTGCTTTCAGTTCTTTTGGCTATATACCTAGGAGTGGGAGTGCCAGGTCATATGGTAATTCTATAATTATCTGTCTGAGGAACTGCCAAACTGAAAGGTCATTAACTTTTAAATGTTGTGTGCTACAAAAGGCAGCCACTAAAAACACCCTAATATAGTTATTCATGGGTGGGTTTCCCATATTTTTAAAAGTATGTACCAGGTAAAACAAGGTGGTAATATAGCAAGTCATCATCAAATAACTTGTTTTACTATTCTATATTCTAGTAAATATTAAGGAGATTCAGATATGACAGTGAAGTTTACAGGATGTAAGGTTTTCCTGGTACGACTAGAACAGTTCTACAGAATGCAGGATGGGTGCCATCCTTAAGGTTTCCTAGTTAGTAAATTATATAAAATCTGAAGATTTTGATATTTGATTTTTTTCTCTTATTATCTCACTCCATTTTTAGAACTTATTTTGCACACTACAATTGACTGGGTGTTAGGTCCTTGGGATCTATTTAAGAGTATTACTCCTGGGTCTGTGTTTGTGAAATGAACTCTGTCTCAATCAGCTTGTCAGCTGAATGTTAAAATCTCTGGCTGACAGTGGGTTGGTTGGTTGATTATGTGGTTCATTTGTTTATTTTTGGTTGGTGATTTTTTATCTTTATATTTTTTAAGTAAGACATAAACCCAAGGGATAGTTCCCATTGCTCATTGATTGTTTAGAAATGGGATCTTATTATGATAATTAATCATAATTAGGTCTCTTTCACTAGAAAGAAATAGCATTTGATTTCTTCCAAGAATTGATGTCTTTCAGAATCAAACTCAATGAAAGTGATTGTGACTGTTAAAGCAAACCACTCATCTCATTTTTACCACTCTTCTTACAGGCAATACTTTATAATAAAAGTTAATTGGAAATGGATTAAATTTTAGTTATCAGTTATGTATGCTTAATATTAATGCCACATGTTGCAGAGGCATTATGTAATATTGATATTAAGTATATGTAAGTAACAAAGAAAAAATCATTATACCCAATAATTAAAATAATTTCCAACATACAACTATAGTGCTGAAACTTCTCATATGCAAAAACAACATTAAAGCCCCTACATCCAGTAGATTTAAAATGGCATGATTTAGCTTCAATTAAAATAAAAAAAAATAGAAGTGATTGAAGAGTAATGAGTTTGGGAAATTTCTTTCTTTCTACATGAAGTCAATAAGTCAGACTTCACAAAGTTTTCTTTCTGCTCTATTTGGATATAATGTAGAACCATGAGTGGTCATTTGGCAGATAACCAGAAGCTCCAGAGTGATATTCTGAAATCTAGGACCAAAACCGAGAAATAGCCAAGACTCTCAGGTCTTGGTGAGGCCCTCCAGTGAAACTAAACCCTCCTTGGAAATAGTCTGCTCACACTATTACATTCCGCTTTAGAATGTCATTGCATTCTCAAGATTTCCTTTCCATAAGGGGTGACATTCTTTTGCAAGTAAGCACTAGATATTCAGATTGCAAGTATTTAAGCCTTATCTAACAGTTTTAATAAAGCCATTATAATTCCTCAAAATGTATGATCAAAAGGTAAATTTGAAGTGCCTACACTCTTTGATAATTCTCTAAACCTTTAATAGATGTGCTGAAAACAAATACCAGTGAAGTGTGGTCATAGAACAATTCCTCATGATTAAATTTTATCTTTGACCAAGAAGACTACTCTGGTCAGAATAAGATCTTTTCAAGAGATAGGACTATGGCTCTAATTGGGCCGCAAGTATTCTATTATATTAGAAATTAATGTTAAAGAAATAAACATAAATTAATCAAAATAGAGGGCAAAGAAACGAGTAAACTTAGGAAAAACATGAAGCATGGTTTACCAATCTCAGTATAAAGAGTAGAGAGTTTTTATTCCCCCATAAACCTTGAGACAACTGAAGAGGTTAGGAGAAGAGGGTAGAGGAGCTGGTGCTGACTCTGAATGGGGAGGGGGTTGTGAAAGGGGGCTGGGGGGCTGCCTTCACAAGATTCTAAGCAGAGTTGGGAGAGGGTGCATCTTTGTTATCTGTCAACAGATGTTTATGCACTCCTATGAGATGGCAGGCACTGCCCAGAGTGTGGAAATAGAGTAATGAACAAAATAGACAAGACTCCTGCCCCCATGAAGCTTATGTTCACCATAACAAACTCATGGTTTGGAAATTAGTCCCCTACACTGCCAGAAATTAGTCCCCTATACTGCCACAAAAGATGTTGAGGATTGGGTGGGGAACTGGCACCACTGCACCAGGCTCTGGACTCTACCTCAGCCTTCTCAGGTATTATGCAGCCTTGTGGGTCTAACAGACAGGACTTTGAGAGCTACTGAAAATTCCTGATCTTCCTGCTTTGGATCCTAAATAGATAAGACAAAAATAAGGACTATATCTTAGTTTGCCAGGACTGCAGTAACAAAGTATCATAAACTAGGTGTCTTAAAACAACAGAAATTTATTGTCTCATAGTCCTGGAGGCTACAAGTCTGGAGTCAGGGTGTCGGCATGGCCATGCTTCCCTCAAGCCCGTAGGGAAGTATCCTTTCCTTGCCTTTTCTAACTTCTGGCTGTGACTTGCCAGCAATCCATGATGTTCTCTGCTTCATTCATCACATGGCATTCTCTCCCGTCTCTTCTTTCTCTCTGTTCTGTCCAAAGTTCCTCTTCTTGTAAGGTCACCAGTCTTATTGGATTAAGGGCCTATCCAACTCCAGTATGACCTCATTTTAACTTGCCTAATTCCATCTATAACAATTCTATTTCCAAATAAGGTCCCATTCTGAGGTACTAGGGATTAGAATTTCAACGTATCTTTTGGGGGGACATAATTCAATCCATAATTGTTATTTTTATAGACTACTGATTATGAGCTATCATAGAAATACTTAGAATCTTCAAATGGGATATATGGACACATAGAAGGCATTCAATAATTTTTTTTAGAATGAATGAATGATAATTTTTAAAGCTGTCAAAAATCAGCTTTATTGTTTAGTGTTTATTTTATGACATGAAGTTATCTGATACTATATAGAAGTCTTTGTCTTATTTTCCCTCTTAAATAGAGGCAACATACCTGGATATTTCTTGTACAGAAAATGCTTAGAGAATTTAAGGTAGGATGCGGGTCTACTTTAGGCAATCACTCCAGTTTCTTACATCCATGAGAAGTTCTTTAAAAACAAACAAACAAAAAAATGAACCCACAGAGGCCCTTCACCATATTACCACAGGTTCCAGGAATGGACCTGCATCTTCAAAATGAACGATATTAAGGACGCAAGAGTAAACAGTGAGGATTATTCTCCATTCTCTACTAAAAAGATACACACCCTGGGGAACAAAATTAAAGGGGAAGAATTTTATTTGCTTAGTGAAAACAAAAGAAAATTGTCCAGTGGATTTATCTTCTAAATGGAATAAAGGAGCTATAGCTCGACAGACACCTCACAGAGAAAGGTTTGTTGATTGGTCAGATAATTTCACTGGAAGAAATCCAGTATTGAAGAACAGAAGCATAGTTTCATAATTTTCAAACTGTCAAACATGAAGAACATCCAAATATAGCATTGATTTTTGATTAGCTAAAGAAAACTATACATAAATGTTAACTGTTTCTATTGGTAATAATAGTGCAAATTTTTTCTTTGCATATCCTCATGCTACTATATTTCTTGTTTAACTTTTCTGTCAATAGTTTACTTAACTAGCAAAAACTGAAGGAAAGGATTTTAATTACATCTACTTTGACTAAAATTTTAATTAGTTTCCCAACACACATAGAAAAGAGAAACCAATGCATAGAGTAAGGGAAGTTATCTCCATTTAGACTGATGCCTTTTCACACCAATTAAAGATGCTGGTCATCCTCTACATGGGTTAGAGAGCAAGGAGGAGGTAAGCAGAAGTCCAGGACATGGAAAATGAGCAGCTCTTCTGTATTTTATGAGTCTGAACTTCATAGTAAAACTTCATTATTCCCTCTGAATTAAATGATACACCTACATTAAAATATAAATCCAAAACACATTCCAGAAACATGTGTAAACATATAATCATTTCTTAATTATCCTTGCAGATAGAGAACAGTGGTAAAGATAACCCAAAATACCTTTTAAAAAATCATTTTACTTGGCCTGTGGACATTATATGATAAGAAAAGTTGATGACCAATAAGGACTACTGCCTCAAGATTCCTGTTGGTAGCTGTTTTCCTCATTCTTCCAAGCAGTTTATGCCTAGTGTTGGTGGAAACTGAAAAGACATATTGGATCCCTAGTAATAAGCTAAGATCTGAGGGTATATGAAAGATGAGAAGTATCCATCTCTTAAGATCTCCTCTAGCCTAACATTTACAGACCTGTGTTTGGAAGACAAGGAAGCTAACAGACGAATGACTGCGTTACCAATCTCACAGAAAAAGTAAGAGGAGTTTTCTAAAAACCTTTGATCTTCAAAGTCAGAAATAAACATGAAATAAATTTATGAGAGGAAGCCAACCTGGGGAGCCTACCAGGTGGCAAGAACCAACTGGCTTAGAACCAACTGGCTCAAGAGCAGAGAAACATTTATTATTTCAATTAAAAGAAGGAAATTAAAAAGGAAGGTAATAGAAGAGTTGATTTGTTAAAATTCAGTATTTGAAAAATTCCAAAAGTAAATTTCTGCTTATTCACATCAAAAAAGTCATGGCCCCACTCAAATACCCACACATGCCTATGTTTTTAGTGTGTGATACATAAGTCAGGCTAAGCAAGTCTAGTTCTAAGACATAGTTATCAGGTATAATTCATGACAGAGTCCCATGCTGGAACTAGGGTAAAACCTGAGGCTTCTGCCCCTTCCGTAATAACCATGTGGTCAGCCACAGGGTAATTAGATGAACATAGAAAGGCTGTGAACTTCTTGAAGGCAGAAACTGGGCTTTATTCATCTTTGGAAGCCTAGCACCTCGTACAATGCTTAGGACACAGTACTTAATAGATGTTGATTAATTAATGAATGTACATCTTATAGGCATATAACCATAGGTAGTTATCTGGGCTGGGAATAAATCAGAGACTGAAATTAGAATTATGTTGGCAACTTGTTCTGTGAACTTTTATGAGTCACTTCCTCTCCATTTGGTCATCTAAGAGGCTGTCTCACATGGCCTATTGGGATGTTTAATGCATCTAACATGCATTGAAGTCCCCATATAAAAGTGCCAAATAACTACTATTATAAACTGAAGAGCTCACTCTGTATATTTACCAAAGTGCCTTTCATCCAAATACTTGAAAACATTTCCAATCATGGCATATTACTCCTAATACTTTTCTAAAACCATAACACATTTTAAGAACTAAAAATGTATTTCTAGCTCACATTTGTAATTATTATTTTTATCCAAGTCCAGATGGCTTCACTATATTACAACTTTTAAAGTCTTTGCCTGGTCGCTTACCTTTACCAGAATTAATGAAATATCTACATTGAAAGGGCTATTAAGTAGAAAGCGATGTTATAGTAGATCCTTTGACTCACTCTAAATTCAAGGCCAGTATAACTTTAATACATCTGTTCATTGTATCCAGACTCAGATAAATCTGAAGAAAACTTTTGCCATTATCCAGAAACTCAATATCTTCAGAGTATCACTAATCCTTGGGTATACAGATCAGTTCTAGGGCTTAGTTGGCCCAGAAACACCAGAGAACAGCCATACTCAATGAAAGAAGCCTGAGTTCTCAGTAATCCCTAAAGCCCATTCTGTTCTTCTAGCACCTGATGAGCCAGGGGGTCAACAAACAGGTCACTATCAAAGAACCCTCTACTTCTGCTGCTTAAATCCAGGCTAGTCTTCCATACTGAGACTTCAGTTCTTTCCAGGCATCCACCTGAGGGTCACTTGTTACTATAGTTTTAGCACAATGAGGTCTAGTTCACAATTGGTGCAGAACCCATCTGACTTCACTCCTGAAAAGAAGGAAAATGCTAAGAAAAACCCAAAGGAGGCAATAGCCAATAATAGATTCAAGAAATGGTTATGTCTGACAAGGCCCTTTACATAAAGGTGTGTTTGTATTGCTTTTCCAGTTCTGTGTTTAACATAAAGCAATAATCATTTTGAAACTTAAAACACATCTAAAACTTAGAGGTTTTTTTGTTAGAAAAGGAAAAGTTGGAAGAGATATTTGTTGGAAATTCAAAAAGGAGTAAATATATATTTTTGTTTCATAATAGTTGTAAAAAGAATAGAAAATTGTATGGTTGACAAGAATAAAAATCTGTGTGTGTGTTTTTCTATGCATCTAATTGATAATTTCTTCCCCAAATATAATAAATTTCAAAAGACAGACCATTTTAATACAGTACCCCTATTTTAGTTTGCTAAAGGCTGCCGATGCAATATACCAGAAATAGGTTGAGTTTTATAATAGGAATTTATTACAGTAAAAACTTACAGTTCCGAGGCTATGAAAATATCCAAATCAAGGCACTATCAGAGATGCTGTCTCACCGAATTGCAGCTGAGGGCAATCAGGCACATGGCAGGGCATAATAGCTGCCCATTCATCAATCTCCTCTCCTCCAGGTCTGTCTCTTTCATCTTTGAGCTGCTCCATGGGCCTGGGCTCGTGGTGAGGCCTCATTACTTCAGCTCTGTACTGCTCCTCAGATTCCAACCTCTGGACTTTCTCTCAGCCTCTCGGGGTTTCTCTGTCTTTTTGTGGCTGTAAGTGATACTGGAGTCCTCTCTGACATGGCAGGGTAAAAATGGCAGCTCTCTTTCTTTGTGGCTTTTTTTCTCTGTTTCTCCCATTTATATAAGACTCTAGCAAGATGGCTGAGACCCACCCTGGGCCATGCCTCACTGAAGTACTCCGATCAAATGCCCCCAATTGAATTCAGTTAAATCAAAGTGTTCTGCAATCTACTCAAAGGCCCTTAACTGAAGTGATCGAATCAAAAGTGATCTAATCAAAAGACCCCTTAGCTGATCTAACCAAAAGGTCCCACCACATACAATAGATTTATAGGCATAGGAATGATTTAACTTAAGAACATAATTCTCAAACCAGGATATTGCACCCTGTGACCCCAAAAATACATGTTCTTCCCATATGCAAAATACATTCTTTCCATCACAATATTTCAAAAGCCTTAAATCATTCCAATAACAATGCTAAGTACGAATCTCATAAAAATCAGTTACAGGCATGCAACCTGTCTTGGGACAACATTCCCCTCTGGCTGTAGACCTGTGAAACTTATAAAACCAGTTATCTGCTTCAAATATCTAAGGAAGGACAGTCACAGAATAAACATTTCCATTGCCATAGGGAGAAATTGGAAGGAAAACAGGGGTCATGGGTTCCAAACAGTTCCAAAAACCTTCAGGGCATACTCCATTAGATTTCAGTCTTAGAGTCATCTATAGAACAATGGTTTGTTTTCCTCAGGGCCTCAGTGGGCAGAAGCAGAAGTCCCACCCCTTCCAAGGGTTTGCCCAAAGGCTACCTTCTTGCCCCACCCTCATGAGGCAGCTGGGTGGTGGCCCAGCTCAAGTGCAAGGCCTCACCCTCCAAGAATACTAGGGTGATGATGATAATCTCCCCAACCTCCCACACACAGGCTCAATCCCCCCAGAACAGTGAGGTGGCGCCTTAACTCTCCCCAATTCTTGGGGAATGTGCTCTACCATCTCTAAAGCCTTGGGTGGCAGAACTCTCCCTGAGCAATGGGGCAGAAGGCCTTCCCTCTTCAAAGCCAGGGCAAACTCACCCTTTCCTCACACATGCGTGGGGTCTCTCTCTTGGCTGGAGGAGATGTCTTAAGTCTAGACCTCAGCTTCCACAGTTTTTCCCTTGAGGTTATTTTCCCTTCAGTCTCCCCTTTTCTGTCCATTTTAGTCCAGACTGGCCGTGGATTCGTTCATTCAGAGCTCACAAAAAGCTTGTTGGTTTAGCATGCAGGAAACAGGGGTCTAAGACATCAGACCATAAGATCTTTCACAGATCTTTCCTGGATAGCTGGATTTCCAATTTTGACTCACACTGAAATGGCTGGCTGGTTCCAAGTTCAGTTAAGTCCTCACATGGGGCCCTATTTTCTGGGGACTCATTTTCCCAGAGTTTGGAATTTCCTAAACCATCAATTTCTTGTTTCTTTGTACCCAGGAGTTCAGTTCTCAGCTTGTCCCCTTCCTCTCCCATTTTACTAGCTGCAAGGAGAAGGCAGATCACACTTTCCACATTTAGTTTGGAAATCTCCTCAGCTGAATGTCCAAGCTCATCACTTTCACATTCTGTCTTCCATCCAATATCAGGAGTCAGTTTTACCAACTTCTCTGCCACTTTAAAGCAAGGATTACCTTCTTTCCAGTTTGCAATGACAGTCATCATTTTTGTCTAAGGTCTCATCAGAAGTATCTTTCGTGTCCATATTTTTACCAATAGTCTCTTTAAAGCAATCTAGGCCTTTTCTATCAAGCATCTCACAATCCTTCCAAAATCTACCCCTTACTCATTTATGAAACCATTCCATCACTTTTGGTATTTGCATAGTAGCACCCCACTCTCTTGGTACCAATTTCTGTTTTAGTTTGCTAACAAGCTGCCAATGCAATATACCAGAAATGGATTGACTTTGTAATATTAATTTGTTAGGGTAAAGCTTACAGTTCTGAGGGTGTGAAAACATTCAAATCAAGGCAAGTCCTCACATGTTTTGTTTTTTGGTGGGTTTTTTTGTTTGTTTTAGTTTTTTTTAACTTATTTACATTTTACATAAATGGAATCATATAATATGTAGTACTTTGAGGCTTGTTTCTTTCACTTAGCATGATGTGTTTTTTTTTTTTGTCTGATATTAACATCCTGTAACATTAGCATACATTTGTTCAGTTTCAAAGAAAAACAGTCTTATATATGCAATTTTACCCATATTCATATTTCACATGAGGTTTTACTATGCTGTACAGTCCCATGTTACATTTTTTAGCTTAGACTTTCCCTTTCAACCACTGTCATTCCCATATAATAGCACTGCTAGTACAAACATTATGTTGTACTTTCATCTCTTCTATTCATTTCCAAAAATTAACACACATCCTTTTTACCAATTCTGTACATATTAACCCTCAACTTTCCATTCTCTAACGTCATTCTGTTTCCTGGTGACCCATATTCAAGTTATTAACTCCATGAGATTACACACTATATTTACTTCATAGTAGCATAGTCATGCAGTATTTGTCCTTTTGTGTCTGGCTTGCTTCACTCAATATAATGTCCTTCAGTTTCATCCATGTTGTCATGTGCTTTACGACTCATTTCTTCTTACAGCTGCATAATATTCCATTGTATGTATACAGCACAGCTTGTTTATCCATTCATCTGTTGATGGACACCTGGGTTATTTCCATCATTTGGCAATAGTGAATAATGCAGCTATGAACATTGGTGTGCAGAAGTCTGTTCGTGTCACTGCTCTCAGTTCGTCTGGGTATATACCCAGTACTGGTATTGCCAGGTCACTTGGCAAATCTGTATTCAACTTCTTTAGAAACTGCCAAACAGTCCTCCACAGTGTCACATGTTTTGTTATGTTGCTTATTATGTATTGATTAAAAATGCACTTTGATGAGTTGAAATATTTTTATTTTGTTACACATACATATATTCAAAAAGCATAGAATTGGTTGCTTGATACCCTCTAATGAATGCTTTATATTCCATAGCTTTCCAAAGGATGGAATCATAAATGATAAAATCTGGTGAGATCAAATGCAAAAATGTGTTGTACTTTATCAAAATCTCTTATGTATACCATACTTAGTAGTATGAATATTCATGTATGTCTTCTTTGTGATTTCTTAGAACATTTCCAGGATTTTTGTTTGTTTTAGGGTATTCAATTAATAGTGATTACACATCTTCAATGAATGTGATATGAATTTTGCCTAAACTTTGATGAACTGATCCCAAATAAGCTAATAGATATGAAAATGTTTTTGAAAAGTACACAGTTATTATACAAATGTCATTTACTTCAATACATAATAGTGAGGTGACTTCTATAGATAGGCCATAGAATCAACACAGCAGAGATTACAGGGGTCACTAAAATACAGATTATAATCTAGGATGGTTTGTCTTGGTTCACAACCCCCTCCTCCTTTAATAGGAAAGCAAGAAAAGCTAAAACCTCACTTTCCCAAAGTCTCTTACAGTTAGAAGTGGCCATGTAACAAAGTTCTAGCCAATGAGATGTAAGAAATCTGCTGGAAGTGTTTGGAAAATTGTTTGCTTTTCTAATACAAGAAACAGATGTGGCTAGCACCTGCCCCTTCCCCCTTCTTTCTGCATTGACTGCTGAGTGGTTCTGGAGCTGCCTTCTTGTAACCAAATTAAAAGAGAGTCACAGAGATGCTGGTCTGACCTCGTTGAGCTCTGATGTAATGCCATCAGCCACCTCCCCCAGCCTTTGTGTTATGTGTGAAAATAAACTCCTGTGTGTTTAATCCACCGTCAAAATCTATGTGGCTTAGAAATTGAAAAGCATTTGTAACTGATAAAGGATTAATAAAGGTATTTTTAAGTATGCAAATAACCAGCAGAAGTACAAAAAAGGAAATTCATAAAGTAGTCAGAATTGGGAAAGGTTTCAGGAAGACTTAGTATTTGCAATGGGCGTGGAAGTCTGGGTTATAGTTCTAAGGGAGCATTTCAGGAAAAGATTATGCTATGAGCCAAAGCTGCGAGTCAAATGTAAAAATCATTTTTATTATGCCATGTGTCCATGGTCATTTTACTTACATTTTTGTTTAAACCTAAAATTTAATTTATACATTAAATGCTGCCAAATACTAATGTATTCCCTATAATACTACAAGAATAAATTATTTATCTTGTCATTTTGTGACAAAAATCCCCCCAAAAGTATAAATAATATTTTGCAATTTGCCTTTTTTTACTGTTTTTTTAATGACAGAAACAAAAACATTTTAATCCCATTTAATCATGATAAATTATTGTTTATTAAAAAATGAAGTTATCAGTAGCCAATGAATCATTGTATCCTTCACAAAGCTGATTATTATGTATATATATTCTAAAATAAATACAATAATAAGCTCCTTGCTTCTGCATAGGTATGGGCATCATAATTATAGGATTGTGCAGGCTTAAGGCCAAAGCAGTAGGCAGAACTCTTATCCTCACCAGCACAGGACAAAGCTCCTAATGAAAACACAAAACTAAATACCAACAAAAACTTATCCAAGTGCAAGGGAATACGTATTAACTGTTTATTAGATTCAATTATCTTTTCTCAGTATGAGCAAGTCCATTAAAAATTGCTAATGAAAAGACAAATTTCCTTGTAAAAATGAGTTCTCCAAGGATGAGAATGGCCAATTTAGTTATTTATTTAGAGTGTAAGAACATGGAATAATTAGTGTTAGAGGGAAGTATTGATTTCTATTCTCTGAAAGAATCTCTAAATAGATAATTTTGGAATTTCCCCCATTTACACATTGTCAGATTTCTGAAGGTAAGCTTAATTCTGAGGTATTTTGCAGCCAGGTATCAGGAAAAAAAATCTGTTATGTCTCTCAGTTTTCCTAAGCAAATTAAATAGTTTTAATAAGTTATTTTAGTATGGAGTTAAATACTAAGATGTGTTAGGTAAGAAAAATAAGCTGATACATAATGACCTCTAATATAACAAGATATTTTTAATATTCTGAGTAGTTCAAAACAAAGATGACAGATTAAACATGTAAACAAAAATTCCATGTGCAGAATAAAGCTACAAAGGGATACATGACATTATTTTTAATAAATGAAACTATGTCGCTAAAAGGGTATTTGCTGGAAAGACTTTCAATGTTTGTTGGCAAACAAAAATAAGTGGCCCATGTTCTGGAGTAAAGCTGGCAAATCTCTTGACAGGGCAGCCAATGGCAGGGAGAGTATCTTCTGCCCACCCTGAGAGAAGCAGTGTCTTGTCTGTCCAGCCCTGGTTGAAAGTTAGTCAAGAGGGGATCCAAAATGTATGTACACACGCCACTCTCTCTCTTCCGGTGACAGCTAGTGGCTTTAGTAATTTGCTCCACAAAATAAACTGACTGCAGTAGAGGTGAGGGAGAACCTACTAAATTAATGAATTCAACTTTGATACCTAAGGAGTTCAGCTAAACATTTCCAAGTTTTTTTCTAATTGATTGCAGTCATTACTTTTCTGTTTAATTTCCCTCAACTCAATCAGAGAGCTGAACTAACTTAATAAACAGGCATACTGTGCTAATCTTTCATACACTATCACCTTTTAACCCACATAACTGTACAAGCTATTATCCATTATGGAGGGGAAATTTTATAAATATATAGTTTAAAAACAAATTCTTAAAATCCAGTTGAATCATAATCAAGCTCTTGGTAGTTACACAAAATCTCTTTATTGTTGCCAAAAATCCATTTTATTTAATGTCTTGACTTTTTTTAATGAGTTAACTAGTAGGCTCAGGATTTGTTTAGGAGTTTTTTGTTTTGGTAGTTTTGTTTATATTTATTTTCAAGCAACTCAATAAAAGTAACCATGCTGATAGTATCTTTCCCTAAAATTCCTTCTTCTCCCTAAGTCAGTCAGAGCTTTCATTTGCTTGCAGAACTGGTTGAGAAATTGGTATCTGGAAGTGGATTTTGCCATACAAATGGCAGAATTATGAAGGTACAAGAAAGTTGAAGTGAGTTTTCTTGGACTTCCCAAAATGTACCTGTACCAATAAAGTTCACTTTTTGCTAAAAAAAATATTGAAATAATTTTCTAAATTAATCATTTATTTGATTGAATTAACTGATCAATTCAATCATGACAGTGTTATCAATTACAATATAAAGTGCCCAGATTGAGAATGAAACTTGCTCAGAAATATGGAAATTCAGAAACATAACTCCATTTATGCATTGCCTACACAAGAGCAAAATATGCATCTCATTGGTAATTTACCCTCATCAGGCAAGGAGGTGGTGCCATGAAACGTGTTTAAGTAACCCACACTGTAAAAGCGTGTGCTTTTAAAAAGCTTTGAATACATGGAACAGTACAGAATAATATTATGCTTCAAAACACTGCATAACAAGGTGTGGTTCTTGAGTGCCACATCATAATTGTTATTTAGGTTTTCAAGCTTGTTCAGACATCCGCCATCACTTACAAGTCTCGGGAGAGGAGCCAGGCTGCGATCACAGCAGGTGGCAGCCTGGCTGGGCAGATTGTCATGTGCATTGAGTTTGTCTTCCTGAGTTCCCCTTCCCTTCGCCAGCCCTTCCCTAAGTATGTCCCCCACATGTGTTCCCCAAGTACACACATACACACACACACACTTCCTCCACTACCAAACCAGCTGCCTCACTCTTCAGCAAAACATTGGGCTGTCATCTTTCACACTCTCCCTGCTGCCTATTTCACCCTGTCAGCCCTGACACAGGTTATTCTTTGACTCATACAAAAAGGAGGAGAATTCAATTTTCTTATTCTGGTATTAAGAGAGTAACTTTGCACCAGGAGGCTAAGCAAGGGAAATGATGGGAGACAAAGGCCAGGAAAATATGTGGGAATTAGGATTATAACTGTAAGTAAGTATTAAAGTTTCCCCATTCAATTAGGCAGTTTAGATTAAATCTTTCCAATATGCCACAGGAACTACATAAAGAAAGAGTAGCTTCCAAAGTAGCATTAGCCAACAGTCCAGTTACCCTCTATCTTGTCTCTGACAGAGGACATAGAAAGTAGTTTAAAATGTATCCTCCAGGTTTTACAGCAGCTAGCCAGCTAAAGAGAGATGTTTGAATCCCCCAGGTCTGCTCAACGTCCATGGTTTTAATCATAAGTGCTGAGGGACATTGGCATTTTAGGTCACACTGTTGTAATACGGTACTGTTTTCTTTAAAAAAAAATTTTTTTCTACTTTCTTGCTTTCTATCACCCTTTCGTGACCGCTACTGTAGTTGTTTCCCAGGAGAGACCACACAAACAGGGCAAGGGTTTCCTCAGGCTCCCCAGGATTTATGGGCAGAGAAAAGAGTTGCCTTGATTGGGCAAGAAGGTTTTAAATGAGCCATGTTTGCAGGACTCTAAAGAGTGCTCACTAGCCCTGGTTATTTTCACGATGAACTCTGCCACGGTTGTTTTGCAAGCAAAAATTCAATGAATTGCAGATGGGGCAGATCCCTTGGGTGAAGTAAAGAAAGATTTGTCTTTTTTTCTGACCTGAGATGGAGACTCTAACTCACACCTTCATGGATAAAAAGAAGAAAAAAATCATGTATTTCATTAGGCCTGAATATAGACACAGGATGTGCCTCACACAGCCTAACAGGAAAAAAGACTTGACATGTGTAGTACTTGGAAGGCAGCCTAGTGCAGCAGGAAGAGCATGCACTGGTAAACAAGAGAGGTAGACTCTAATTACTAGTGAGCTGCATGGCTTCCGACAGGTTGTTCCCCATCTATAAAATAAATGGGTTATGTTTGAGGACAACAACTTCCTTATTATAGCATTTTATTATACTAAGACTAGAATAGTTGAGTTAGACAGCCTATGTGTAGTACTTTTCTATTGCTTTGTAACAAATTACTATAAACTTAGAGGCTTAAAACAACACACATTTGTTATCAGTTTCCTTGGGTCAGGAGTCCATGGAGACTAACTGGGCCCTCCGCAAGGCTGCAACCGAGGTGTTGGCCAGGGCTCAGTTCTAATCTAGAGGTTCAACTGGCTATAGACCCTCTTCCAAGCGCATAAGATTGTTGGCAACATTCAGGTCCTTGTGGTTGTAGGCCTGAGGGGCCTGGCTTCTGGCTATTGTTTTGTTTTTTTTGTTTTTTTCTACTTTTTCTTGTTTCAATAAATACTTATTAACCATATTTATGGCACTGGGAACTGTTGGAGATACAGTGACCTGTCCTCATGGACATTACATTCTAATGGAGGAAGTGACATTGAACACTAAAACAATTATTTCATATATTGGTAAGTTCTATACAGAAAATAAAGCCGAGTAACAGGACAGAGAGTGCCAGTGGGACAGGAGAGACTAGCTCAGGTAGAGAGGTGAGGGAAGATTTCTGAGGAGATAACATTTGAACAGGGACCAGATGATGAGAAGGAACCCCCAGGTAAATATCTGAGCAAAGAACATTTCTGTCAGAAGTACATGTAAAGCCCTGAGGTGGGAATGAGCTTAGTGGTAGCAGGAGTAGACTGAGAGAAGGGGCAAGAGTCGTAGGAAAGAAGATCAGAGAGGTAGCCAGGGGCCAGGGCATGTGGGTAAGGATTTGTATATTATTACACATGTAACAGGAGGTCACTGGAAGGTTTTAAGTGAATAGACAGGGGGACACTAGTTAAGAGACCATTGCAGTAGTGTAAAATGAAAGAAAATGGTGGTTTGGGCTAGGGCAGTTGGGGTGGAAATGCAGATGGTGAAAAATGTACAATTTGGGGAGTATTTTGAAGGTGGAACTAATAGGACTTGCTGATGGATTGAGTGCAGAAAAAAGATTCAGAAGTGTGGTAGACAGGCTTTAGGTTGGCCCCCATAATTACTGCCTCCTGCCAATAATGCTCTTGTA
Organism: Cabassous unicinctus; assembly: GCA_029593785.1. Lineage (NCBI taxonomy): Eukaryota > Metazoa > Chordata > Mammalia > Cingulata > Chlamyphoridae > Cabassous > Cabassous unicinctus. The sequence goes on along the minus strand of JAQZBX010004497.1, from coordinate 6,488 downwards.
CAATCTTCTCCCCTTGAGGGTGGGTGGGACTTGTGACTTGTTTCTAACCACAAAGAAAGCAATTTAGGGCATTATTTATTTTCCCTGGGATTCATTTTCCTCATCTATAAAATGATTGAATTCAGCAAGATGGCCTTCAAGATCCTTCCAGTATGAACATTTTATGAAATCTATGAATTCCACCAATCTATAAGAGTCTATCAAAGGGTAGCTGCTAAGTTGAGTTGTTGAGCAGTAGTCTACAACCAATCATAGCATCAATGGAAAGGAAAGGAAATGGCCAGCAAGGACAACAGCAACTGCAAAGATGGTTCATTTTGTTCCTCTGCAATTATTCACATGACTCTCCACTAACAGTGCTGACACTTTAGCCAAGCCATACATTATCCTTGAACAATAAGCATCTTAGCCAAAGGAGCAAGAATAGTTTCAGTTATCCATATCATATTCTTAAATTTACTTATACCACAATTACCCAGTTTGGAACTCTAGCAATATAGAGGAAACTTTTCTTTTGTCTAATTCACAGAAATAATATAAGACAGGAAACAGATTTACCAATTTTGGGGCCAATGAACTTTTTGGATGATGTAGGCTGACTTTCTGGAAGTCTTCAAGAATCTTCTAATTGTCTAGTACTAATAAGTTGCCTATATACATAAAGTAATATAATTCTACATACCATGTTGTTTTAATTTTTTGGTTCATAAAGCTCATTTTAGTCCATGTTAAAACACTGTATGACATTCTAATTACTCTAATTAAAGTAATAATAATTGAAGTTAATTAAAATTACTTAGAAGGAAATTCATCATTTTATGATTTTTAAAAATTGCTTGGCCAGTAACCATGTGAATTAAAGATTTAGAAATGTTTTCCTAAAGAAATTATTGTTCACTTTGCTTATGCAAAGTCAAGGTTAAAACAGTTATAAAAACAACCCAGGGTGAGTTCCTCAAAGATAAAACAAATTTGGCCTTCTACTTGAAGATAGCATTGTGGCTTGACATAGCTAATACATATTATAAAAACACACAGAAAAAAATTACACAGAAAGCCTAACAAAATCTGGTAGACATTGCAAAAACAATGCTTACTGGAATAAGAGAATAAACTTGCTTTTAAAAAACCCTGGACATTTTCTAAAATAATAAAGAAAAGCCAACAATCTTATTTCACAAGCTCTAAATAGTTCATGATTGCACCATTGGAGTTTATGATTTATTCCAATGACCTCTTTTTGCTGTGGTTACTCTTATTTTCTAAGGCTAAAAAGTATGTACAGAACGTTCTGTAAGAGTTGGTGTTGAAGATCTGAAGACCACATTCCCCTGAAAGTTTCTCCAGTCTGCCATTCACATGCTAATGAGTAAACAAATATGTATGAATATATGAGAACTATGAGAGAAAGGCAAGAAAAATTACAAAGGTAACAGTTTTCCAAGTAATTCAGACAACAGAGCGAGAGAAGGGGATAGATGTTAGGGGAGAGAGTAAACACTGTAAACTGACCAGTTTGGGAAGACGTGTGTGAGCGGTAAGAAGTGATATGGAACTTAGGCCTGTTTTAATCTGTATTAAATGAGTAGATAGTAGCTTCCACTTTCCTGGTCATTTTTCCTGTGTGTTCATGGATAGGAAACAAAAATGTAAGTGAGATAGATGTGCTTTTCCAGAGCATCATTTACAAATCACAGTTCAATCGTTACACTGATAATTTCTATGATACTTTAAAAGGTTACAACTATAGATCCTCATAAGATTAAAATGTCTTGACTCCCACAGAAGTGCATGTTATTGAAGGACCCCTCTTCCTTTTCCTCGGTGGACTACATCAAGCTCTGTTGTTATGGCAACAGTGCTGAAACGAGGGTTGGGGTCTGGGTACCACTGTGAGGATGTAATTATTTTAAGGCTGCAGGAATTCACTATAATCGTGTGTCCCAAGGTATCTGGAGGGTAAAAATATTTTGAAAGCTATCTAACCTGCCATTTTAAATCCACATTCAAATTCTGCCTTCTCGGTTGAAGACCTAAAATTTGTTTTTGTCCAAAAGGGACCAATCCCAGGAGTCTTTCATTTACACAGCTCACAGCAATCAGAAGAAATTTCCTTTATCTTTCTTTGGGGCCTAGATCCGAAGGCATGGAGATGCCAAGAGGTTTGCAGAGGTAAGGGTGAACAGGCCTCTGCCACGTGGAGCCTGCCTAAGGACTTGCATGAACTTTGGGTTCACATTTAGATGGTGAACTGGAAGCCCTCCTACACTTCCCAGGGAAGAGCCAAGAGAGAGGAGCAGTATTGCTTTCCAAGGCCAGAGTGAGGGTAACAGCAGTGGTTTCCAGAGGCATTTGAGACTGTGGAGCAGTGATCTCACAGGCACCATGGGTGGAAAGACAGCAGCAAGGCCCAGGAGGGAAAGCATGGTGCTTTGAGAATCTCCCGGTGATATTGGCAGACAGGGACCTGGTCAAGATTTGTGCAATTAGGTTGGAAACTGGTGCCATTATAATTTGGATATAAAGGGAGAATTGTGACCTTACTTTAATCATAGACTGGTGAAACCTGGGACTTGCAGTCAACATCTCTATTAGTTCCTTGAGGGCGGAAATCTTTATGACTTAGTTTCTTTATCTACAAATATAGGTAAAAGTTGGTTTTGAGAATTAAATATTTTGTATATTATATACATATATAAATTATTACAGTATCTGATCATAGTAAGAGATCAATAAGTAATAGTGGACAGTTTTGTATACTTGGCCTCCAATATAAAAGAAAGAAAGAGAGAGAGAGATAGGGAAAGAAAGGGAGGAAGGGAGGGATGAAGGGAGGGACGAAGGGAGGAAGGAAGGAAGGAAGGGAAGGAGAGAGAGAGGGGAGGGAGGGAGGGAACAAGGAAAGGAAGGAAAGAGGTAGGGAAGGAAAGAAGGAAGGAAGGAGGAGAGGGAGGAAGGGAGGATAAAAGGAAGGAAGGGAGGGGAAAGGGGGTAAAGGAGGGGGAGGGAAGGGGAGGGAGGAAGGAAAGAAGGGAAGAAAGGACACACAAGGGCAAATAGTCACCTAATTGCCTAGAGAACAAAGGAGAATCCCTAATTCAGAGAAATACTCTTATAGAACTAGTATAGAAAAACAGTTAAATACATTTTTTAAGAAAACTATTATACGGATAAATCCACTCTCCCACAGTTGACACTTCACCTAATACTTTAAATGGTTCCTTACATCCTCAAATACCACATGACTCTCAAAAATTGTGCAAAAAAGAGCAGTCCCCAGGAAATCTCAAATCAGAGTCACTGCCCTGGGCCTCTATACTGTGGAAGGCCTATGTTTCTAGCCTCTGGAATGGCCCGGGGAGGCAGCTAGTGGACGAGAAGTTGGCGTTTATTCAACTGGTGCTACAAGACTGGAAGCTCATATAAATGGTGATGCAAAAAACAGACTGACTTTCCTTCTATCCACAGACGTTCCTCAGACTTCTCTTTGGAAATGTGGTTTACTGACTTTACCTCCAATAGCAAATTGAGGATGCTATAGAAAAGGATCTGCTTAGTCCTTATTTCACCCCCTCCACTGCATGTCACACATTCACCTAGAAAGATTGGCCTCCAGTCTCTCTCCTCACTACACTACTGCTGGCCTACTTCTTCTCAAAAGACCCTAAATTATCCAAATTCTATTAAACTAGAACCACATGTATTTCCCTTATGTCATTATGCATTTGAAACTATGCCATGTATAAGTAGGCACTGAACCAATATAATTCTCTACACCTTATGTCAGAAGCAAGGATGTGTATTAAGAGCTCCTTCAGCTCCCAGTGGAAAGTTCTCTTTGTAGTTATGCTGATTGGGAGAAACATTATCATTTCTCTGCCATTCTGGGAGAAACTTGGAAGTCACCTGTAGAGCCAAAATAGGAAAAAGGAATTACAAGATTGTTCATGCCTAAGACGGTGCTTGTCACAGAGTATGTGCTCATCAAAAGGGAGGTGAATTGGTCAGTTGACCCTGGTTTTAGTCTTGACTGTGCCGTTTACTAGTTGAATTAGCTTAGTCAAGAACCACAACTTCTCTGGCACTCAGGTTCCTCACCTTTGAAATAAAATTTTATTGAATGAGTGTTTTTAACTTTTTAGAAGTTGAACATTTTTTTAAAATCTTACATGTGAAACCCCATAGGGTAAACAGATAACAGGTGAGGTAGATTGAATTATGTACCCTAATTTAGACATGTTTTTAATCGTAATCCACATTTCCATGAGTGTGAGCCCATTGTAAATAGAATCTCTTGAAGATGCTATTTTTTGTTAAGATGTGGCCCAACTGAATGAGGATGGGTCTTAATCTGCATTACTCGAGGCTTTATAAAGAGAAGCTGGAAGTCAGCAGAAACATGAAGAAGAAGGAGAAGACATTGCCATTTAATGATGTGAAGCAGGGATTCAAGCCAAGGAACCCTAAGGATTGCAGGCAGCTAACATCAGAACATTATCAACCCTGGAAGAAGCAAGCCTTCTAGCCTCCTAAACTATGAGACAATAAATTCCATTGTGTGGTATTTGTGATAGTAGCCCGCAAAACTAAGACAACAGGTAACTGTATGTGTGTGTATGTGTGTGTGTAGGAGTTGGGGTAAAAGGGATAGAGTCCCACCAATTGGCCTATTATCCCTCTCCTTGATTACCACTGAGCAATCATAGTATGGTGAATAATTGCAATCTTGTAGCCATTCCTCCGAACAGGCGGTAATATTCGATGTGTATTTGTATCCTCTTTGGTGATGTAATTATTATGTGCTAACATACCCAACTATAGAGCAATGTTTTCCAAACTGTATTCTTCCTGGGGTTTTATAGAGGTGTTCAGGACTCTTTTGGGGATGAGAAGGCCCATAAAAGCAGCCCAGTAGTTGGGGTTCTCTGACTTCCCTATTCCCAAAACCACAGCTTCACCCAGAGCATCTTTGCTTTTAGCTATTTTATATATTTCAGGGCCATGTAAAATTTCTTCGATAAAAAGATTTTGTTGCTTTAAAGGTTTGAAATTCGCTATTCTGAAGCAGTGATTCTTAAGCAATTTTCCACCTTGGATCACAAGAAAGATGGCATTGATAAGTGCCTTACAGTCCCATGGACATGCCCAGAGTTGTAGGCAGTAACTGTACCCTTTTCCCTCCCACTCATGAATGCATAAAGGAATGCAAGAGAGTGACAGCAATATTACTATATGGCTAGTCTGAATATATGTATTTGTCCCTCCTTTGTGGCTAAGATGATATCTGTTCCACCACTGTAAAAAAGAAATGAATACGGTATATTAATATTAACTTAAAAACAGATACTTCTTTATTTACATAGTAATTCTATCCAAACACAGCAACTTTAGCAGCCATAAAAAATTAGGTTTGGTATTTAAAAACAAAATAACTAAAATACATCACGACATAACTAAGGAAAAATATTTGCCTTCTTAGTTACCTCGTGATTCATAACTCACCTTCAGGACTGCACTGGCAGATCAGCAGGGCTGAGGGACCAGATCTAAGATGGTTTTTCTTTAAATTCCTTCTAAATGATGGGTTTTAAAAGAGATGAGATCAAAGTACATTATCAAGAAAGTGAAAAGATAGCCTGCAGAATTAGAGAAAATAGTAGTAAATCTTATATCTGATAAGGGTTTAATATCCAGAATATATAAAGAATTCCTACAACTCAACAACAAGAAGACAAACAACCCAATTAGAAAAGGAGAAAAGACTTGAATATACCTCTTTCCAACGAAGATACACAAATGGACAATAAGCACATAAAAAGAGGCTCAACATCATTAGTAATTAGAGAAATGCATTCAAAACCACAATGAGATACCATTTCACATCCACTATTATTAAAACAAAACAGTTTCAACACAAGAAAATTAATTAGTGTAATAAACCACATTGATAAATTGAAGAAGAAAAATCACATGAGCCTCTTGATTGATGGAGAAAAGGCATTTGACAAAAACAACACCTTTTCTTGATAAAAACACTCCAAAAGATAGGAATAGAAGGAAGATTTCTCAATATGGTAAAGTGCATATATGAAAAACCTACAACTAGCTTATAATCAATGGTGAAAGACTGAAAGCTTTCCTGCTGAGATTGGGAACAAGACAAGGATGCTCACTGTCACCACTGCCATTCAATATTGTGCTAGAAGTTCTAGCTAGAGCAATTAGGCTAGATAAAGGAATAAAAGGCACCCAAACAGGAAAGAAAGAAGTAAAGTTTCACTATTCACTGATATGATCCTATATCTAGATAATCCTGAAAAATCCCCCAAAAAGCTAATAGAACTAATAGACGAGTTTAAACTCAAATTAACTCAAAATGGATAAAGGACCTAAATATAAAAGTAACGGCCATAAAACTCCCAGAAGGAAATGTAGGAAAACATCTTCGAGATCTTGTGGTAGGCGGTAGTTTCTTTTCTTCTTTTTTT